>LBNU01035532.1:35847-50709 GCA_014162995.1 Artemisia annua
TATGCTATACAATTTGTATATCAGTAGCAGTGGTATAAAAAGATTATATTTACAATCAAACATTCATATGTTTTATTCTAATTAAAATTAAAAAGCTAGTGGCAAAGCCCGTACAAGTTGATAAAATATTGTAGTATTTCCCTAAATAGATTATTAGGTCGTCCAAGTTTGCAACAAATCACATGACATATAGTAACCAAGTTTTTAATTAAGATTAGGATCCTACCCAGGATCGGTTTTTGCTTTTGTAAGATCGAAATCGTAAGATTGAATCGAGATCCGAAGATCCTACTATAACGTTATTTTCTTAATTGGCTTTGTAATATTATTTAAATATACAAATTATTATATATTATAAACACAAAATAATATTAATGTTTTACGAAAATGTTGTCCTAAATTATGAATATGAAATGTTTAAGAAAATTAACATATTTTTTTTTAAATTTTAGAAAACATAATCTATAACTTTGTAGTTTTTTTGTTTTCGGTTCGAGAAAAGTAAGATTGAATCAGATTAGATATTAAGATGCTATAGGCAATCGGGGAGATCTCGTAAGATCTTTAAGCTTGCTAAAATTTTATGTAAGATCCAGATTGTTTTTGCTTTATAGTATCGTAAAACCGTAAGATCCTATAATCAGCAACGGAATCTTAACAACTATGATAGCAAATCTTTTATATAATAAAACAAAACCCTTAGTGGGTACTTTCGTATTTCGGAAAAAAGAATATTTCCTTATTAAGTAATATTTTTTTAGTTATTATTTATTTATTTTAAGTATTCTTAATTAAAAAGTCTAAATATTTCCTAATTTGTCAAAAATTGAAAAGATTTTCGTTTTTACAATTCAATAGAGAAAAACTACAAAGATACACATGTACCTAATTGTTCCTTTTTGATAGCTAAGGACCTGATTGTAAATTGTTAAAAAAAAACGCACCCCAAGAACTCTCACACATTACACTCGATCTTCCATAGCTTCCATCTCCTCAGTCGATTTTGCGTTCCATGGTACCTTAATTCAACAATCATGGTATGAATCTTTCTTTGACTTATTAAATTTAATTCTCAATTTTAACAATGTACACCCTAAAACCGATTCTTTTTTTTTTTTTCTCAAATTGATATACTTTATCTTTTAACTCAATATGCTTATTGGTCTTTTTTTAGTTAATTATAAAATTCGAATTCGTTTTTTGTATTAGACCAAGAATTTTGTGTGAATAAAAAGGGATTTAGTCAATTATGGGGCAATGCCATGTATGCATTACAACAATACTTTATCATGTTGCTCTTTCCTTGCAATCAACACTAGATGGCTACAATGTATTTTGTTTCGTTGGGTCTTGGTGATCTCTAAGGCTGCATCATTCAGTTACGGATTTAGATTATTATTATTATGGTAATTACGTTGTGTTACATGCGATAACATGTTTAGGTAAATAATGTCATGGTCATTTAGGTTTACATGTCTAGGCCTTAGGACGGTAAATGAACGTCAGTACGGAACAAACATAATTAGGGGACTGCGCTACTGCACATGTTTGTTAATCTAAGTCTAAGAGAATTTTAATTTAATTTTAGATAAAAATGATTTAGGAGTTTCATAAATAATTTTAGGAGTTTCATAAATAGAAATATACTTTGTACAACTTTAGGTTAAGAAAAATATAATGAGTGTCGACCTAACCATTCCTAAAAGCAAGCATAAATTGTCACTTTTGGTCATGGAACATTATCTTACAACCAAAGGTTAATATATAAGGGATGAATTAATTTGGCTCACTATAAACAAGTTATTTGGATGGAGACTTTCGAATAACTAAAACCTTATGGACATGATATGTGAGAATGGCCAAATACAAAGTACCAAAGTTGATGAAATCCACATTAGATGTTTTGGGAAGTATTTAGGGATAATTTTATGTTGTAAAATTTTTTGAATCTGAAAAATAAACGAGATTAACTTTTAGTTGTTGTGATGCCTGATGTGCTTCTACCCAACAAACATTCTCCATCATGACTTGAAGTATGCAAACTTATTAATGACTTTCGTGACATTATTGAAAATTTTGGAAAAAACCCCGCGCGTGCGCGGGTATTATAACTAGTATAGTACTATACTACTATATCAAATAACAAATAATAAAGTTTATGATCGCAAAATAAGAAGAAAAAAACAAACATACGAGGCTGTGAGAAGTCAGAAACATGTTAGATCCACTTTGTTGGTAAAAGGATAAATATTATGTAACAAATCTTCACGTCCAATCTTTTTACCTATCTCTTAAACATAATATCTTCGGATCATATAGTTTTTTAATTTCATTGTCTTTTAGAAGAGTAAAAGGGTACAAAGAACATGCACATCAAAAGAAGATAAAGCTTATTAAGAAAACTACTTGACCTTCAAAAGTTTAGTTGATAACATGTTTAGGTAAATAATGTCATGGTCATTTAGGTTTACATGTCTAGGCCTTAGGACGGTAAATGAACGTCAGTACGGAACAAACATAATTAGGGGACTGCGCTACTGCACATGTTTGTTAATCTAAGTCTAAGAGAATTTTAATTTAATTTTAGATAAAAATGATTTAGGAGTTTCATAAATAATTTTAGGAGTTTCATAAATAGAAATATACTTTGTACAACTTTAGGTTAAGAAAAATATAATGAGTGTGGACCTAACCATTCCTAAAAGCAAGCATAAATTGTCACTTTTGGTCATGGAACATTATCTTACAACCAAAGGTTAATATACAAGGGATGAATTAATTTGGCTCACTATAAACAAGTTATTTGGATGGAGACTTTCGAATAACTAAAACCTTATGGACATGATATGTGAGAATTGAGCAATGGCCAAATACAAAGTACCAAAGTTGATGAAATCCACATTAGATGTTTTGGGAAGTATTTAGGGATAATTTTATGTTGTAAAATTTTTTGAATCTGAAAAATAAACGAGATTAACTCTTAGTTGTTGTGATGCCTGATGTGCTTCTACCCAACAAACATTCTCCATCATGACTTGAAGTATGCAAACTTATTAATGACTTTCGTGACATTATTGAAGATTTTAGAAAAAACCCCGCGCGTGCGCGGGTATTATAACTAGTTTATATAATAAAACAAAATCCCAAGTGGGGACTTTTCCATTTTGAAAAACTCAACATTCCTTTATTAAGTAATATTTTAATTATAATTTTTTATTATTAAAAATAATCATTTAAAAAGTTTAATCCTATCGTTAGTTGCATCTTATCTTTATCTTTTGTGTTTATCTTTTACTTATGTAGTATATCAACAAAACAAATTTAAAAATTAAATTATTTGTTTTTTAATACTCCCTTCATCCCAAAATAATTGTCCTCATTTGACTTTTTAAAGTCTTGATTTCTCAACTTTGATCTTAAATATTTTTGTTTGTGTTATATAATAATTGATGCAAAATATATGAATGGATTTGGTTTTTAAATGTTTTTTCATTGGTATAATTTTCATCAAATATTATATAACACATACAAAAATATTAAAGATCAAAGTTGAGAAATAAAGACTTTAAAAAGTCAAATGAGGACAATTATTTTGGGACGGAGGGAGTAAATAAAAATATATCATTCAAAAAATTTTAAAAAAAAACCCGCGCGTGCGCGGGCATTATAACTAGTTGAATCTTATGTTAAGACATACTTTTAAATTAAAAAGTCTACATAAAGTTAATGTATATTCAATAAAAAAAAAATAAGATAAGAGAATTAGATTTTAGTGCAAATTCGATGTTGATCAACAATCGTTTTTCGGTGAATCAATAACAATTAATGTTTGAACAAAAATAAATCATTAAAACAAACCTCAAGACGAAGTTGGCTTATTGAATTCATTGAAACAGTATTTATGATTTTGGGTAAATAACGCAACCTTTCAAACTATTAATTTCTTGTAATTTTGGTTGTAATCTATCTAATTTTGTGTCAGATTAATTATACGTAATATTTCTATTTCGACGAATGTTTATTTTGGCTAATATTTTATCTTTCATTATGAGCTTAGAGAAATTTTCGTTATTAATATTTTCCTATATGCTAAGTCATAAATCTCAGTTTCTCATTTTATTAAAAAAAATAAAGAAAAATAAATAAATAAATAAATAAATAAATAAATAAAGACTGATATTGATATGCTAACAGAATTAATGAATTATGTATCAGTTGTTGCAGGTACAAACTCTAATGATTTTGCAGGTTCAAAAGATAGTGTTGATGCAGGTGTATCTAGCATGGAGACAGGGTCTAGCCAAGATCACATTTTGATGCCAATATGGAAAGATGGTTCACTTTTTAATTCTTGTTCAGAGAATGTTAGCAATGATGAACCAAAATCTTCTAGTGATGCTGGAGAGAAGGATGATGAAGGTGTCAGTAAAGAAAGTGGAGTTGATGATCAAGAGAAGCCTGCAGACAATGTTCATGATGTTAATACTACTGAGCCAAATGTTAGTACTGTTAGTCCAACAGTTAATACTGTTAGTCTAACAGTTACTACTGTTCCATTTGCAGCCACACATGATGATCTCCTTGATGATGGAATGGAAGTAGATATGAACAATATTGCTACCTCATTTCCAGTTCCTTCAACTCCACATACAAGAATCCATAAAGATCATTCACTTGATCATGTGATTGGTGATGTGCAGTCTGGTGTACAGACAAGGAGAATGACAAATGAACAAGGTTTTGTCAGTGCTATTTAAGAAGAGAAAACTCATGAAGATCTTCATACATATCTATTTGTTTGTTTCCTATCACAAGTAGAACCCAAGAATGCTCATAAAGCATTACAGGATTCAAGCTGCGTGGAGGCTATGCAGGAAAAGCTTCTACAGTTTAAGCTACAAAAGATTTGGAAACTGGTGGATTTACCTAAGGGTAAGAAGGCCATTGGAACAAAATGGGTCTTTAGGAACAAAAAGGATGCGAGAGGCATAGTGATTAGCAACAAAGCAAGGCTGGTTGCACATGGTTATACTCAAGAAGAAGGCATAGACTATGAAAAAGTTTTTGCCCCTGTAGCAAGAATTGAGGCAATAAGGCTGTTCTTAGCTTATGCTTCATTTATGGTATTTATAGTTTATTAGATGGATGTGAAGAGTGCCTTCCTTTATGGCACAATTGAAGAAGAGGTATATGTGTGTCAACCTCCAGGGTTTAAAGATCCTTCCTATCCAGACAAAGTCTACAAAGTGGTGAAGGCACTTTATGGTTTGCATCAAGCTCCAAGAGCCTGGTATGAAACCTTGGCCAAGTATTTATTGGACAATGGGTTTCACAGAGGAAAGATAGATTAGACCTTGTTTATCAAGGAGAAAAAAAGGGATATTTTGTTTGTCTAGGTCTATGTAGATGACATTATCTTTGGCTCTACAAAGAAGGAGTTGTGTACTGAATTTGAGAAACTGATGCATGACAAGTTTCAAATAAGTTCTATGAGAGAACCCACTTTATTCTTAGGGTTGCAAGTGAAGCAAAATGAAGATAGGATATTTATCAGTCAGGATAAATATGTAACTGACATTTTAAGGAAGTTTAGTTTCACAGATGTCAAGACAGCTAGCACCCCAATGGATCCAGACAAGCCTTTGCTCAAAGACTTAGATGGTGATGATGTTGATGTTCATCTCTACAAGTCAATGATTGGATCATTGATGTATCTTGCATCATCTAGACCAGACATTATGTTTGCAGTATGTGCATATGTCAGATTCCAAGTTATACCTAAGGTTTCACACTTACATGTTGTGAAAAGGATCTTTAGATATCTAAAAGGGCAACCCAAATTAGGCCTTTGGCATCATAGAGAGTCTTCCTTTGATTTGGTGGCATATTCTGATAGGACTATGTTGGAGCTAGTTTAGACAGGAAATCTACAACATGTGGTTGTCAGTTCCTAGGATGCAGATTGAGATCATGGCAATGTATAAAGCAAACTATGGTTGCCAATTCTACAACTGAAGCTGAATATGTGGCTGCTGCTAGTTACTGTGGACAAGTTCTTTGGATTAAGAATCAAATGCTGGATTATGGGTATAATTTTATGAACATCATGATTTATATTGATAATAACAGTACTATATGTATTATTAAGAATCCTGTTGAAAACTCTAAAACAAAACACATAGAGATTAGACATCATTTTATAAGAGACTGCAATGAGAAAAAGTTAATTCAGGTTGTTAAATACATACAGACAACAATGTTGCATATTTACTTACTAAAGCCCTTGATGTTGGAAGATTTCAGTACTTGGTTGCAAGTATTGGAATGCTGAATCCTTAAAGTTTTAATCTCTTTATGTCTTTGTAAAAGTTTGTAAAGGATGAGTACTGTTAGTTGTATCTATTTGTGTTGCTAAGTATAACTAGTACTGCTAGTTATAATTAAGACTGTTGTGTTAATACTGCTAGTGCAAGTTAATACTGTTGGGTTAAACTGTTAGTCATAATTAATATTGTTATGGAGAAAATGCTTTGAATTATGTTTTCTTTGTTTTGGACTAACACTTGCAGGATAAGCAAAGCAGTATGATTGGAATTGGTGTTGTGTGAGATTCATGATGAAAAGCAAAAGTAGTGGATTGTTTGATGTAATGCTGATTAATGATAGAGAGGATTTAGGAATCACTTGACAAGGGTTAATGCCTGAGTTGGGAAGGTCTTTAAAATCTTTCATTGAAATCAATTTATACTGAACATGAATTGATGGCTTTTAGTTACTCAGATAGTAACTGATCTAACTCACTCTTTTCCATTCTATCATTAAGACAGTGTGTTAGTCTATGGACATCTGGTTTAGAGAATAACGAGCAAACATGAATCTAATACATTTGTGTTAGAGGTAACACCTGCCATGAGCTTTAAACCCTGTCAAGAAGGCTCCTTTAATGAGTCTATCTGATCACAGGGAGTATTTATACTGAAAATTATTGGTTCTCACACAACCAGAAGTTAAATGCAACTGGAATGATTAAATGTCTTCCTTTACACTTGATCCCTTCAAAATGTTTGTGTACAGTATTGTTTTAAAAGAAAATTGAGTTAATATTGCTGAGAAAAAGTTTTTCCAAAAGTTAGTACTGTTAGGCAAAAGTTTGTACTGCTAGGCAAAACTTAGTACTGCTCGGTAACCGTTAGTGTTGTTTGGGAATAACCGTTTTTTAATTATAGCCGTTGAGAGATTTTCGTTACTTACTTTGCTTATAGGTTTCCTAAGTTGGATAATTCACATAATTCCTTTAATTTATAAGATTTCTTCAAGCTAAAGAAACTATTTATTAAGTTAGTCCAAACGAAACCCTTAGTGTAATCTTTATAATCTCAATTGGCTTACCAACACTCATACTCTCACAAACAAACATTACCCAGCACTCTAATCAAACTTTTCTCAATCATAATGGCGAATTTGGAATTCTGTGATAAACATAATATGGTCGCCTACTTACAGAAAACAGAAGGAAGTCAAGGATTTAATCAGATAGTGGATTTCCTCAATGCCAGTCACATCAGGTATGCTCTTACAGAGAATCCTACTATCTATGTTTCTCTACTCAAACAGTTTTAGCAGACTGCTACTGTCAAAACATTTGATAATGGAGAACAACAGTTAAATGCCACAGTAGATTGCAAAGTCATGACTATTACTGAGTCATCTGTTAGGAGGCATCTTAAACTAGCAGATGATGATGGTATTAGTTCTTTGGCTAATATTGAAATTTTTGAAAACCTCTCCATAATGGGATATGTCAGAACTTCTGATAAATTAAGTTTTCAAAAAGGACACTTTTCTCCTCAATGGAGATTTCTCATTCATACCATCCTCCATTGTTTAAGTCCAAAGAAAACTTCTTGGGAACAATTTAGTAGCAATATAACAACTGCTATTATTTGCTTGGCTACAAACAGGACTTTTAACTTTTCAAAATTGATTTTTGATGGTATGGTGAAAAACTTGGATAGTAAATACGTATTCTTAATGTATCAAAGATTTATTCAAATGTTTTTGAACAAGCACAAGAACTTGCTTCTACCTCACCAAAGCTTTTCTAAAACTTCAACTCTTACTAAAAAATTGTTTAGTAATATGAGGATGATTTCAAAGAGTTATATAGGGTAGAGGTACCACTGTTTTCCACAATGATTGTTCAAATAGTTCAGGGTGACGGATAAACAATCCCAGTTGAGTCCCATCACACAGCCACAATTGCTCCATCAACCTCACAACTACAACTTTCACAAACATATAGGAGAAGAACCAGACAGGAATCTGTGGTTCCTCAACCCAGATCTCCTACTCATACCCCTGTAGCAAATGAGGCTGTTAGTGACAGACTGGTAAGGGCTGCCACTGCTGTGTCTAGCTTAGACGCAGTACAAGCCAGTGGTACCATAAATAAGACCCAAACCAAGGCAACATCTAATGGGTCAAGTTCTCATGAGCTTAATTCAGGTGATGGACACACTAGCCAACAAGATACAATTGGGGGCTCAGCTGATCAACATAGGGTTGAGACTGAGTCTTACATGGCCCCTGACTCAACTCTCCCAAGAGTTAACACACTTGGAAATGATGAGGGCAGTATGAAACTAAATGAGTTGATGGCCTTATGTACCAAATTATCAGCCAAAGTTAATAGCTTGGAGTTGGAGTTGAAGCAGACAGAACAGGTTTATGGTGCTGCTTATACAAAGTTTATCAAAAGGGTGAAGAAGTTAGAACAAAAACTCAAGTCTAGTAAAGCTAAGAGGAAGGCAAACATTGTAGAGTCTTATAGTGAAGAAGATGATTCAAATGATGCTTTGGAGGATCCTTCCAATCAGGGGAGGAAAATTGCTGAAATTAACGAAGATCCAAATATCACATTGGTAGAAGAAGATGCTAAAACTCAAGGGAGGCATGGGCAATATATTGGTTTTGGAGATGATATTGATGCTGCTAAAGATAAAGATGTACTACTAAACCAGTTAGTACTGCGGGTACATTTGTTAGTATTGCCAGTCCTGCTGTTTACATCAGAAGAAGTGCATATAAGAGAAAGAGCATCATGCAAGAGTTTGAGCAACCAAGTAAGGTCAACAAGAGAGTTCAAGCTTAGATGAGCTTTGATGAAGAAATGGCTAAAAAGGTACATAATGAAGAGCAAGCAAAATTTGCAGAAGAACAAAAGATTGCACAATTTCTTGAAGAACAAAGGCTTGCAAAAGAATTAGCTGAAGATGAAGAAAGACTAGCTCAAGAAAAGGATGACGAACTTTTAGCTCAAAAGATGTATTAATAGAACTTAAAGACCTTGATAGTTCTGGACCTTTTATGACTCGAGGTTGTTTAGACCTCATATTATCTAGGATACATAACAATGAAAGCGGAATATTCAATAAAGAATTAACATTATTATGAACAAGGTTTTTCATTCATACGTTTTCCTCCAAGCCCCAATTCTACTTGATCAAGGTAGAACTTGTTACACACCTTGTAACAGGGATCAAGGACTTGACCTTGAGGCTGAACTAACTAACTAACTAACTAACTAACCAACCCTAGACGTTTATAACTTACGTCTAGGTTACACACACACACCTTTAGTCGACTACATTATGGAAGACTTATTTTAAAAACCCTAACCCTTGATCTCTTTATATAATAGAGATTTAGGGTTTACAAAATACTACAAAGGACTAATAAATAAAACTTCTTTTGCAAGCAAGTCCTTCTCCATCTTTTGTAGAATTCCTTCACAAAATACTACAAAGGACTAATAAATAAAACTTCTTTTGCAAGCAAGTCCTTCTCCATCTTTTTAAGTTCTATCAATTACTATCAGAGCCAGGGGAGCTCGTTACCTAGGGATTCATCAAGGTTTTTATAGTCGAAGTTCGTTTATTGAAGAAAAAGAGCAGATCGAAGTTTAAAAGTTATTCGTAATTGTGCTGCTCAATGAACATGGCGACAAAAGGTTATACATCAGACAGTTAATTCTTATTCTTTATATCACATATTATGTTTGTCGTATAAATCAGAGGTAATTCTTATTAATTGCGTGAATCTTCTCTGGTGATAACATGATAACCTCGTACTATTATTCAATGTTCATTGATTGAAAGATGTAGTATATTGGATGCAATTAATGGATCGGTGGTCAAGATTATTTGATTAATATTTATACAGATCATGGGACGGTGGACATTATCCAATCATAGATAGTGTTGAATTTGATCTCTGTCATCCTACGTCGGTGGAGATAAGGTATGATATTATTAACTGGTCAGTGGTTGACTGTTATTCATCACATGAAGGCTGCTTTGTTGTTTGTTATTATGAAGTATCAATCAGAGGTAACGTACTGCTATGCCAAGGTGCTGCTAGCTTTTCCAAAGTACTGATTAAAGTACTGCCCGTGATCTGATTAAAGTACTGCTCTCAAGCTGCTGCTCCTCATAAACTTTCAACGTACTGTTTCAAAGTACTGTTGCTAAAGGTCTTCAAAGTACTGCTTGCCGAATGCAAAGTACTGCTGCTCCTAAGTACTGCTTCAAAGTACTGTGATTGTCAACGTACTGCTTCTTGGTTAACGCTGCTACAAAGTACTGCTATGTTCAAAGTACTGATGCGTTTAGATGATTTATGGAGACAAGAACAGAGTTTTATGGTTCAATTTATATGCATGATTTACGAGCAGTGAGGGGAAGCCGAGATGGGTTTTTATAATATTGGTTCTACTTTAGCTCTCGGCTAATTATGAGCAGTTTGTTAGATTACACACACAGGTTATTAGTTTCACACACACAAGATGGTTCGTTGGTTTATAAAGGTTTTTTAAAAGGCTCATATTTGGTTCTTATTGGATTAATTGATTACGAAGAAGGTTAAATATCATCTATTTGATGTTGTAGTTGAGTATCACAGGTTTGTGTTCTTATCATACCTTATAGCAAGAGGTAACTTGTTTGTGCGTTAAAGATGTGACAAAGATTTGATAAATCTAGCAATGTGTGATTTTTCTTATGATGCTCTATGCACACATTGGCTATCACTTGAAGGAGTTACGTTATTGTGCTCAGTGTCTCATATAGTTGAGGATTTGTCAAGAGATTGCGGTCTACTTATACTATAGTGCTCTGGTATGAGTTTGGAGTCACGTGGTTAGTACAAGACATAAGACACAAGTTTGGGTTATTCTACTTCTTCAGCAAATTTATTATATTTGGTTTTCTTCACATGTGATCATTACAAGGAGCCTACAGAATTGAAGATTCAAGAGATGGTAAACATATTGGTTTCAGGGGAAGCTTATTGATTAAATGTTCAACCATCTACATGCACCACTCAAGGGGAAGTTTTGCATACGTTCTCTATTTGTTGATAACAAAAAGGGAAGAAATATTGGAGTGACACGGCATGACTTAAGGGGAAGACAAGATTGTTTCATTCATGGTGAGATTTAATTATCTCAATTTCTCTACTTCGTCTAGGGAAGTTCGTACAAGATTCGTGGTTGTTTTGTCATCATTAAATAGGGGAAGATTGTTGGGTCTATTAGATTTGATGATACAAAACAAGAAAGAATGAAACAATAGGGACTTAATACGACAAGAAAGAATTCTACAAAAGATGGAGAAGGACTTGCTTGCAAAAGAAGTTTTATTTATTAGTCCTTTGTAGTATTTTGTAAACCCTAAATCTCTATTATATAAAGAGATCAAGGGTTAGGGTTTTTAAAACACTACAAAGGACTAATAAATAAAACTTCTTTTGCAAGCAAGTCCTTCTCCATCTTTTGTAGAATTCCTTCTTGTCGTATTAAGTCCCTATTGTTTCATTCTTTCTTGTTTTGTATCATCAAATCTAATAAACCCAACATGTATGAAGAAGAAAGGCCAAGTCTAAATGAAGAAGAAAGAGAGAATGCACTTCAAGAGCTACTGGAGATGATAAAAAGAGTCAAAATGCCAAGAAAGCTGAAGCAAGAAAGAATAAACCACCTACAAGAGCTGAAAAGTTTAAGTTTATGACTATTTATTTGAAGAATCAAGATTACTAGACTGCTAGTCAACTTGCATGCAGACCACATGAAGAAATTGAAGGTTTATATTTTAAGGCTTACAAGAAAGTTCAAGACTTCATTCCTATGGAAATTGAAGAAGAGAGTAGAAGAGTTTCGAGAGCTGGTATGTCTTTGGAGTTAGAGTCTTCAAAGAAACAAAAAGTTAGTGAAGACACAGGAGAAAAGCACAAAGAAGATTTGACTGAAGAAGAGCTAAAGCAGATGATGATTATAGTTCCTGAAGAAGGATTGAATGTTGAAGCTTTGCAGACCAAGTATCCAATCATAGACTGGAGATCTATACTGAAGACATAGGGAAATTTTGGAAGATAATAAGAGTTGGAAACCATTATGAGGTACACCAATTCTTTGATTATATGTTGAAAGCCTTTGACATAGATGATCTGGTAAAACTATGGGAATTGGTGAAAGAAAGGTTCAACTCCACAGATCCTACAGATCACAAAGATAAAGTGTTATGGGTATAATTGAAAAGGATTTTTGAGTCAGATGAAGGTGATAAGATGTGGAAGTTTCAGGCTGGTAATCAAAGTCTAACATGGACCCTGTACAACTCATGTGCAGTTCACCATGTGTCTATAAGAGCTGTAACAGATATCTACATGCTAGTGGAGAAAGACTATCCTTTACCAAGGGGTACACTCACTTTGATGTTAGCTGCAAAACTTGTTGTGGATGAGTATACTCAGATGGCAAAAGAACTGCTAAGGAAGATATTTATGCAGGCTGAAAGAAGATGAAGTGTTTGGAAGAATCCTTGTCACAATTCTCAATTTCAGGTCACTTTCCCAAGTCTCGACATTTTCCTATTCATTGAATTTCAATTCAACATTTCACGTAAACAGGGTTTACGGATATTCATTTGACGAAACCGGGTAGGTTAAGTCACATTATCATTCATCGTACATTTCATAGACTAAGGTTAGTCTACATTTCATCACGACATCATTTGCATTCTATTCCACTCGTAGATTATATATTTTCAAGTTACACTTATTTAATTATTTGTATATAAACAATAAGTCATGTTATTAGTTTTTAACCTAATGTACCAAACAAATTCCACTAGGGCACTAATATATTTTTATATTAGTTATTTTTCCACTTAGGTTATAAAACTATATATTATTTATTTTGGTGGACAACCAAATAATAAACCTTTACTTGAACTTATATATATAATAAATTGTATTAACAAAGTGATAACTACCAAAATACCTAATGTTTACGAAAATTATATTTTTATAATTTTTATAACTTTATTATATCCCGTATTGTCCCGTTATATTTTATTTTTAATTAACCCGGTACCCGGTAACGCTAAAATAACAAAACTATACACTAAACGGTACCCCGTAAAAACAATATTGCACAAAATTTACCACTCAACCAACTCACCCCTTAGGTGGCCGGCCAAGAGGTGCCCAAGGACACTTGTTGTCCTACTAAACACTCCTAACAAAACACCATTTCACCTAAACTTATCTCATTCATGCATGTGTTCTAAAATTTATCAAAGAAAAATAGTTTTCTTCCTTCCTCTTCTCTTGATCTTGCTCGTTCCAACCCAACACCAAGGAGAACCAAGAATTTTTCAAGTACAACTTCATAAACAAGAACTAGACAATCCAGTACAAGGTCTTGAAATATAAACCTATGGATTAATAGGTTTTTCTTCATAAAAATTTATAATCTTCCAAGTAAGTTCATCAATTTATTTTCACAAGTTTTACCAAAATCTCCTTGCAAGGTTTATGTACTTTTGTCATTTTTGAATTTGCATATTGAAGTCTATACCACAAAACCTAAGTTTCTATCATTTTTATGTGTAAAATGGATTTCTTATGGACCCTTGGAGAAATGGTTGAAGTGGTGATGTTAGGGAACCCATGACACCCTAAGAAGGTGTATGGTAGATTAAAGGATGAGTTGATGTTGTTAGTAGTGGATTTGGACATGTACAAACTAGGAAAAATCATTTTTGGAACCATATGTAAACCTACTGTCCTCATTTTCAAAATTGGAAAAATTCAGTGAGCTTTGGTAAATTTTGGACCCAAGATATAGAAAATGCATTCTTAGACGAAACTATGGCCTTTTGAATCGCTAAAAACGGATTTATAACGAAGAAGTTATGCCAAAAACAAAATGCTACTAGACTTATACATTTTTCGGAAATTGTTTGCTGATGTATGAATTTACTTGGTCAAAAACGAGCCTTAGACCTTTTCAAAACTTGCCAAACTATTGAAAATATGTTAGTATACCTTTTTACCTTTTCGGGGATATAAAGAACATGAAAATCGGCCTTATAACGAATTAGTTATGATTTTTCGAAAGATAATGTTTTCACTAAAATACCACCAGCACTTTACTCAGAAATTTATAACCAGGAACTTTATAAACACCCATGTTGGGAGCCATTTTTCCGTCAATTGACCCAGTTCTGGAGTTTGGACTCCAAGGAACAAAAGTTAGAGCACCTGGCCTAGTTTTCAAATTAAAAAGCCGTTTGTCATTTGGACTTAAAATGAGTAATCTACAGTCATCTAAACATTCACAAAAACTGCCCAGAAAATGGCAGTTTTAGCCTAAAACACCATACTTTTCGACCATTTATTTTAAAATCTAGGCACTTTGAGCAAAACTTCACTCCTGAACATATTTAGGCTTGGTGCTAAGCTTTCCAGAAATACCAATTTTATTTCCTAACTCTCAATATTCACTGATTTACAACTAGTTTT
>LBNU01035532.1:68857-92008 GCA_014162995.1 Artemisia annua
CCACCCTGCAAGGCGCGGTGGTCCGTTTGGTCTGGTTCGCATTACAACATCCACTAACAAACAGACAAGAATGTACAGAGACACGATAGACATCATAAAGTGCCGCACAAGATATAATAAGAAATTAAGGCATGCAAACATTGCAACACAAGAACCGAGGATACTTAACCTACCTCGAAAATAGACTGATCAGGTGCGGATACATTCCTGTCGTACCTCTATGCCGAGCCTCTGCAGCCGTCTTCTTCGCTGCTTGTTCAGCACAAAGCCCTGGATCCGCTGCGAACTCCTCCAGGTTGGCGTAGATGATCTTCCAAAGGTGCTGATACAAAGTGCTTTAGCACCCACTTGGAGTCCCTAAGATACGCGCTCGTTCGACCAGCACTGCTCCTGCTCCACGCCTGCATCATCCGGCTATCTTCTGATCGCCCAAAATTTGCGCAGATTGCTCTGCGCGCTCCAGTTAGCCTGGGAGCTCAGCTGCTCAGCCTTTAGAGCTTCGCTAAATCTATTGGACCGAGCCTCGCCCAGTTGAAGCCGTCAAAGAGGAAGATCCGCTCCTCATACTGGGAGCAAAATACTCTCCACCGAGTAGTTTGCTCTAGCCTGCGCTACCAGCTCAGACTGGTGCAGCAACGGCAGGCCAGTTCTCCATCACAGAGTCAAATGACTTAGACTCTTGGCAATATCCTTGGAGACGCGCGCTGCATCAACAAAAGGCACTCTCTTTCTGGAGACCCTCCTCCCATCGCTGCTGCTCTCACATGTGGCGCAGCAACCTTCCACGATGTAGCTCGAACTTTCCCCACCCGCGCAGGTGCGCAGCTGCTCCTCACATGTTGCAATCACTGCACCATAGTTAAACATAACAACGTGTTAGTATATGGAAACAATCCCAAATCAACCAAACAAAACAAGCTGAACTAAATATCTCACATGTGGCGGGGGGACAGGCGATCTCTTCTCCAAGATTCAGAAGCCTGTCACGGAACTTTTTAAATCCGTCACGGACCTCCTTCAAGTCTCTGAGCCCTCACTGCGCCACAGATGGAATAGTTGATAATACTCAAAAAAAAAAAAAAGTTGACTAAAGACTCCACCCAATGGAGAAAGCTACAGATTCAAGATCTCAGAACGCGTCCTCTTAGAAGACTCCGCACCATTACTATTAAATCAGCGCCTCACTATACGCTTTCAGCTGAAAACTCCTCTCCGAATCATTGAGTCAACAACGGATAGATACTTCTCAGACGGGGGGGAAGGCTGCGCTACAGTTTGGGCGTACCGGCTGCGTTCCGTCGCGGACTGGGGGTGGAGGGACTGCTGAATGGCAGCTAGAGGAGAACCCTCAGTGCTCAGGGACGACCAACCTGTCACGCGCTTATCTTCGCGTTGCCTCCAATCATGGGTCTTCCCATCCCTCAGCGACGACCAAAACAGCAACGGACTTGGGGTCTTCCATCTCTACCCCAGCCCGAACAATCCATCTCTGCGCAAATGCTAACACTTAAATAAAGATATGGACAAAGAAAAGGCTTACAAAATAGAGAAGGAAGGATGAGCCAAAAACCAACAGAAAGCAACAAATAAGCACCCCAACTAGCCCCACCCAACCAAACCCGAACCATCCGCGGCTATAAAAGGGGACACAATCAGGCGGGTTCGAAATAATTACGACTGTGCCATGTGCACGCAGGAACCCTCAGGGTACGGCCTGATATGGAGGGATGGTTTGCGTCAATAGTCGCGCATGTCCAGGTTGTCACGTTCTAAAGGGCGCTCATCTTCTCCAACGACAACTTGGTAGAAGGAAATCCAATGGAAAGATTGCAGAATCAATCAAAAGAAATTTTCCTCAAGTTTGGAAGCTTGCCACTTTCTTCGAAAACATTGAGCGCACCTACGCGCTTCGTGAACCGTTTATCTCCCCCATATTACCACGTAGTGCCGGATAGAACGCGGAGGTTGGAGGGTGGAGAGGAAATTGCCAATAAACGACAGTTAACTTCAAAATTGGATATTTTCATAGGCTAAGGGGTGAACTGGGAAATGAGATGCTATAGTATACAAGGTATCCTAGGAACGGTGATGGCACGCGATAATTCGCCATCTCAAAAATCGCGTGTATAACCCCACCTTCCCCTACGGGATAATCTCTATGTATCCTCTGGATCCGGTACCACCGGATTCGACCCAAGGGTACTATAGTAGTCCGTGGGAGAACCTGTTGAAGTTCTTCTCGGATATATTAGAGTGGCACTCTCTTTATGATAACCATCTCTCAACCGTGGGCGCAGGTTACCATTGGTTTAAAAATGGGGTTGCGGGCGAACGAAGGTATTTATTTTTTGGGAGAGAAATTCCACTTTTTTCACTGTCGAAAACACGGTAAAAATGAGTGGTATTTATATGTTTCTCACTCACCACCCGATGGATGACAGCGTGGATCACTAATCAGAAGTATTTGGCTGGGTTTTGCAAAGGCACGGGACACGTGGATACGTTCCCCCCGTTTCCCGAGGTGAAGATTTAACCTTTTAGCTAGATTCATTGCACATCCCTTTTGGCGGCAAACGACTTGATTTTCCCGGTACGCGTTGGGAATAATTCTGGGCTGTTAATCTAGCATACGCACCCTTTGTCGTGCGCAACTAGATGGGGGACATGATGACGTATAGTCTACACCGGTCAGGACCCGTTAGTAAACAATACTAATATTTAAAGCCCCGCTACGCGTGGCCCAGAACATGACAAGTTGGGACTACCAATCTGGATGGCTTTGGCCCATAAGGCCAAGCCAAAACATATTTATGGAAGTGGATAAGGGATATTTCTAAACAAGGAAGATATTCACCTAAGCAAATCCGATATCAGGCGGATACGCCGGTAAATAAGAGTGAGAACAAGTAACCTTTATCGGTTACATGCCTATAAATAGAGGGGAACTAACCCTCGCAGAGGTTACCGGATCACAAGCGATCCTAACTCTTCTACAAACACGTAAAATACGATCTACTTACTCTCACAGCGAGGATTAAATCGGGGGAGCATCCCTCGATAGCCATACGGCTGTTTGTTTCTTTCTAGTGCGAGAGTCTACAGCAACTTGAATACGAAGGAAGGAACCCAACAAGGACGCCCAACTTTTGTATCACACAAATCAAGCCTAGTACTCGGATTACTTTTATCTTTTATATACCTTTTTTTGTCCCATATATTACTAAACATACTGTCTTGTTCAACTTTCAAATCTTGCATTCAAGACAAAATGACATTTGATGGTGAAAAAATCCCACTTTTGGGCCTTGCATCTAGAACTAATTATGTGAAGTTTATAATTTAAACGCACTAGATATAATTGAGTGGTAAAAGAACACTTGCCACAAGATAGCAACAAAGACCAACAATTTATTCATCACCTAGCCTAGGCTGTGCCATATATTATAGCGTGAGGCCTCCTCGACTAGACCCAGAGCAAGAGGAAAATCAGATGCATAAACGGCAGAAGTACAGTGAAATTAAATATATTTTGGCTAAGTATATGGTAGTAGTGCAATAATAAGTTTAATTAATCCAAATGGTTCAAAATTAAGGCACATCCCATTAGGTTCCACCAAAACCTATAGATGAACAAACACCTTCCATAAATAAACACCACTAGCAAGGTACTCCAATATGTCAATATATATACACGATCATGGCAAAACATCCAAAGGCACAATTCAATCTTGTTCTCCATATATAGCAATAAGTACGTATATGATGACTCATATGGAATGTGGCTTCACATGATGTAGGATAGCCTTTATTATCAATGGGCAAAGTACAAGTCCACTCATATTCCTCAATATCAGTGCACAAAATTTATCCATGTGTTTTCTTTTAGTTGAGTGGTTAGGTATGGAGTCACAATAACAAGTTTAATTGATCCAAATGGTTCAAAATTAAGGCACATCCCATTAGGTTCCACCAAAACCTATAGATGAACAAGCACCTTCCATAAATAAACACCACTAGCAACGTACTCCAATATGTCAATATATATACACGATCACGGCAAAACATTCAAAGACACAATTCAATCATGTTCTCCATATATAGCAATAAGTACGTTTATGGTGACTCATATGGAATGTGGATCCACGTGATGTAAGCTAGCCTTTATTATCGATTTGCAATGTATATAGTACAAGTCCTCTCATATTCCCCAATTTCAGTGCACAAAACTTATCCCTACTTCAAGTACAAACCCCATTAATGATATTCAAACACTAAGTATATATAACGGGTACAAACCCGGCCATGACCCCAAGCAACTGATACATTAAAATCACACACGTCACGTACTCACATGACACGTTAAAATCACACCCATAATATACAATCCCATTAATAAAAACACACACACTTGTATTATCAACCCTCATCAAAAAATTAAAAAACCCTCAATTTTATTGTCAAAATATTTGAAAAACCAAACGATGTAATGTACGATGAACAAGCACCTTCCATAAATAAACACCCACTAGTAAAGGTACTCCAATATGTCAATACACATACACGATCACGGCAAAACATGCAAAGGCACAATTCAATCTTGTTCTCCATATATTGCAATAAGAATATGGTGCCAACATATAACGTGCTACTCATATGGAATGTGGATCCACATGATGTGTGTCTAGTAAGTTTTAAAACAAAACCTTATGTGGCCAACCGCTAACTAAAATCACTCTTGTTTTCCTATCTCCCTGAATCAGTCTGTTCCTGCAAAGTTATCTTGTAGTGGGGTTTGGGCTCTGTTAATGGGGAGGTGATGAGATCGCTGAGATGACTGTGTTTTTGAAGGCTTGCTACATCACTCTAAATCAAATGTTGAGTCGCTGACAATTTTTTTTCTTTTTTATTAGCACATTTTTAATGAATCTATCAACATATCAAGAACAAAACCGGAACAGATAGTTCAATTCGATTCGATTTAATTTGATCTATTGACTATTTATGTGCATGCTTCCAAACCCCACACGTAGAAAATGAGTTTAAAAAGCTCCAAAGATATTTTTTTAGCTAGTTTTGTTCTACTAATTTGTTAATCTTTACATATATATGACTCATATTATCCATGTGTTTTTCATTGTTGTTGTTACGTATAGTACATGAACACTTTTTTTTGTTCCCAACTTTTTGGCTTAAGATAATTGTCGTTATTCATTATTTATTTATGTCCAATCAAATTTCATCAAGTAATATCATGAAGTGAACCCGCCCATCGGGCGGGTTATGAAGCTAGTAATATATATGCGTAGAGAATGAGTTTAAAAAGCTTGAAAGATATTTTTTTACAGTGTAAAGAGTAATCACTTTTCTCTTTTTGTTTGATCATGGCAACATTAATTTTCTGAATTAAAAAGTGGAGAAAAGTATTAAAAAACACTACATAAGGGTGAATATTTTTGAACAAACAGGATAATGGTAAATAAGTTTTTTATAAACAACCAATTGGTAAAAAAAAAAAAAAAAAACTCGACTATTTATGTGCATGCTTCCAAAGCCCACACGTCACGTACTCACGTGAAACGTTAAATCACACCCATAATGTACAACCCCATATACAAACATAGACACTACGTTTTAGCCAAATATACAATTAAAATGCTATTGGAGATTGGAACCAAATCACGATTACTTTATGTAATGAACAATAACCAACTGTTATGTTCTTGGTTAAATGTCCCAGTAAGGAGTTCAACAATGTTTAGTACTGACACTAAGATTATACATATGGTTCAACTTAACCTTTCAACAACAGCAGCTACCATTCATTCAAACAACAACAAACTAAANTTCGGATAATTTTTCCGAATAAGTACTCGTTTGACTCCCACCGAAGCTCGCCGTACTTAACGTTTCCGTTGACTTTTGTTTATTTCCAGCTCATTTAGTGTTTCTTTCGGGACGAGGTCGTTTGTCCGGGCCGAATACATCCTCGAGACATGTAATGTCTATCGGATCCTCGACATCCCATTTCGGGTAATTTTTCAAGATATCCCAAACATGCTCATACGTGAAACCCCTCGAACCAAAGCGTTCTTCGAAGTTCGTGTTGGCATTGTTGATATGATCATGCTCATTTTCACCACTTCAATGCGATATGCTTATAAATAGCGTTAAATTTTTGGCAGTCGCCGTTAAGCCTCGTCCATTTACCGGTTAGCATATTCTTGGTACGAGGGTCCTCCAAAGTTTGCTCATTGAACGCCTCAGTAATTTCGTTCCAAAAGAAGTCGATGTCTTTGTCATTGCCCATATTTTTGTCTTAGGAAATTGCTATCCAAGTTTCCGCAAGAAGCTTTTCTTCGCCCTTAGACCATTTCCGATTCACACGAGTTTGACATGCTACTTCCAAGTCATCATCATCGGCGTCTAAATCTACAACTCTTTTTGCTTTTTGGGCCTTGGTTTTTTTGCCTCTAGCTATGGTCGGTGACCGTGCTTTTGGTACTTTAAACTGTGTCCCGGATGGTTGTGATTCAAATGCTTGTTGTGGTTCGACTTGGGGTTGTGATTTATGAGTAGGAAACGAGGATGGTTGAGACGAGTTAAAAAATTGTGGTGCGATCATTCGTTGAGAATGACTTGTGAATCCTTGTTGAAACGCAAGTTGTTGGTTAGCATACACCTCCAACGGATTGTAAAGTTGCGAACCGTATGGCGATGAAGAATGTGAAGAATTTTGCAACGAGGGAGTAGAAGAATTTGACGATCCCCCGTATTGTCGTTGGTTTGAAGTTAGGAGGTTCGTGATATACCCTCCTTCGTTCGGGTTTTGAGACATTTTCTTGGTCTTTTAGAGTTAAGATATAGAAGTGTTTATTTTGGGTTGAATTGTAGTGATAAAATTATGTGTGAATGCTTTGTTATTTATAGACTTTGTGCAAGTTTATAAGAAAAAAAAAAGAAAAAAAGAAAAAAAAAAGAGAGACATTTTCATTTTAAACGGTAATATACCCGTTGGAATTAAATTGCATAGCATGTTCCCTTTTTACTTTTTGTCAGACTTTCACTTTGTCATGTGCACGAAGAGGATGGAAGTAGCGAGCTTTGGCGAGGCATAGGCGGTATGGCAACGAGCAACGGCGAGCTCAAAAGCTTGTCCATGTATGACTGGCGAGGTAAAGTGGCGATCCACACCTCCTGCTCTAGATACTCATCCCAATACCTAATACTTTGATGTAGAAAAATACATTAAACAGTATAGCTTTGTAGGGACAATTTTGTCAAAATTTATACACACATTTACTAGACACTCAATTTCAGCATAAGAATAACTCACTTTACAAAATTTATTTTTTCACGCACTTACTATAAAATTTCCAAACAACACATATAAATTTTGGTTTATTTCTTATCAATTTTACTTTCTTCGCCTAAAACATATATAGAAGAGAACAAAAGTCGCATATTCTTAATACAGAAGATAACAAAAGATAACAAAATGTTCATAAAAATACAACCAAATACCAAAGATAACAAAAGTCGCATATTCTTAATACATCAGATACCTAAACTCATTTATCGTTTTTTTTGTATCGTTATTTCTTTCGTATCGTTTTTATGTTTCGTAAGTCTTTTAATATGTTGTATTGTAATTTAATTTTAATAAATGAATTTTAATTTAGATAAGAAAAATGAAAAGAAAATAAAATTGTGAGTGGTGAGGCTACAGGTGGCAATTTGTGTTCAAAATCAAAAAAATTGGCTAAATGGGCAAATTTTTACTATCTAGTATCTACAATAAATACACACCCGTTTACTCGTACAAGAAGTCAAGAATGCATCCAAGACACTAGACATCTAGTTGTATGAACCTGTTGTTACACTTTCAGGAAACCATTTGGCTGGGCGTAGCCCAGTGACTTTTATGAGTTTGTACTTTTGTAGTTTTGTATGAGTTAAGTTCTGTATGTTGATTCTTCATTTGTTATTGTATTTGTTAGAAAACCACTATATATAAACCGTGAATAAAAGTGAATATCACTGAGAAAAATAAAATAAACATGAAATACATAAGCGTCATTTATAAACTATTAGACGAGAACCTGTGCATATTTGTTCACTGAAACCACTTACTAAAACTGACCCACGTATTTAACGTTCAGTTTTTATCATCACAACACTATCATCATCACATAATACCAATAATATTTGAATTGGGCATATGGGATGGTGATGTTGATATTTGACGTCTAACTAAACACACCTAAATGCGATTTCATGTCGTCACTCACAAATGTGAGTTGCTTGATACAAAAAGCTCAAAAGAAGTGAAACATCCCACATAGGTTGGTAAGCAAAAAACTTAAAGCAGCTTATACATGTGACATTCTTGGACTAAGCAAGTGGTCAAGCCGCGGACACGAATGCATCCGAAACTGGGGGCTAACAAAATGTTAACTCAAATAAATGTTCTGTTGTGGACACGAACGCATATCCGAAATTGGGAGCTATCAAACNAGGACAAGGGGGACATGTGGGTCACCCCCCGTCCGGTTAACATCTCCCTTTAAAATATCTTTATAGGACTTTTAAGCAAATATAAATGTGTCCTATAAGGGTGAGGGTTGTAATAAATATTTAGGACATTTTTAGCGTCCTAATAAAACGCCAACATTATAAAACTAATTTTTTAGTCCAATAAAATTGTATTATAAGACCAAAATAGCATCCTAATTTATCACATAATAGGATGCTTTAGTGTATTTTAATAAACGCTTGACCTTCCATTAGGCTTTGGGACACATTCACGAGTCCTAGAAGATAATTTCATAGGATGAAATAGTAGTGCATAAACAGAGTACCAAAAAATGGGTCCTAATATATATGAGTGTTGTTAGGACCAAATTCGACATCGTAAAAATAATTCGTAATAAATAGTTCCTTTAGTCTAATACACATGTTTCATTTACTACTATCTAAAACAAAAAATGCAAAACAATTAACCAGACTTAATTCTTGACAAGTAAATATAAGGATGTTACTAGATAAACATGAACAAAATTTATTGGGAAAATTTTCCAAAAATACATTCAACTTGCCACCTTTTACTATTGTATGCTATGAACTTTTTTTTTTCCTATTGTGTACATGAACTTTCTTAATCTTCCTATTGTAGCCATATACTTTCTTAATCTTCCTATTGTAACAATAAATCTGACGTGGCATGGTGATAATTAGATAAATTTACATAAATCGTCCCTGTGGCTCTAAACAATTACACCATTCGTCCTTGAGTCAATTACATAAAAAGCCCCTGTGATTCTAAAATTTTCACCCGTTGTCATTGTGGATTAAATCAAGTTAAAATCAAACTTTAAATTAAAATAAAATAATAATAATAATAATAATAATAATAATAATAATAATAATAATAATAATAATAATAATAATAATAATAATAAAATAATAATAATAATAATAATAATAATAATAATAATAATAATAATAATAATAATAATAATAATAATAATAATAATAATAATAATAATAATAATAATAATAATGCTCATATTTTTAGTAGGATTAGTTTCACTATAGCTAGAGGAGTGGGGGTTCAGATTGTTTCTCAGCTCCCCACTAATTTCTTGTAAATTCTATGAGTTTCTAATAAAGTGATGATTATATAATAATAATAATAATAATAATAACAACAACAACAACAACAACAACAACAACAACAAAGTTATCTATTGCAACATTTTTTATACCACATTTTTTATCAAATCTTTTGCCACATTTTTATACCAATTTTTTTTATCAAATCTTTTGCCACCTTTTTTTTTATCAAATCTTTTGCCAAAATTTTCAACCACATTTCTTTTATCAAATCTTTTGCCATTTTTTTTTATCAAATCTTTTGCCACATTTTTATACCACATTTTTTTTTATCAAATCTTTTGCGAAATTTTTTAAACCACATTTTCATACGTTTTTATCCGTTTTCATATGTTTTTATCCGTGTTCATACACTTTTATTCGTTTTCGTCTATTATTATACGTTTTCCTCCGTTTTTCTTATATTTTATCCGTTTTCATCGATTTTTATACATATAATATGTATGAAAATGGATAAAAATATATGGAAATGGATAAAAACGTATGAAATATTGACTTTGATTTTAAATCATGATTGTGACCCCTTTCTGATCCGAATCATCAAAAGTGTAATATACGAAAATTGTCTAGAATGATGTTTTACATCAAAAGTCGCGAGATTTTAAACCGAAATTAAAAACAATGACAGTTTACTTTATTATATTATTTATTATTATTATTATTATTATTATTATTATTATTATTATTATTATTATTATTATTATTATTATTATTATTATTATTATTATTATTATTATTTATTTTAATTTAAAGTTTGATTTTAACTTGATTTAATCCACAAGGACGACGGGTGAAAATTTTAAAACCACAGGGGCCTTTTATGTAATTGACTGAAGGACGAATGGTGCGATTGTTTAGAGCCACAAGGACGATTTATGTAAATTTATTTCCTTTTTAATAGCATCATGGTTAAGAAGTATTCCAAAATCAAACAACAGAAAAGTATAAGCTGATGGTTTGAGCCATTACGCAGCTATCTAGAACAGGAAGAAAAAAAGGAAGAACCAAACAAAGTAGAAGCTTATGGTCTTGAATAACACATGGTCTCAATGCCATATACCATCATTTATCTGAGAAAAAAATAAAATAAGGGTACCACGTCCAGCATTTCGGCAATAGAACCTCCCAGTAGGACATTCCGATGTTCCTGCAAAGCCACAGATACCGCTACGTTTAGATGAATCCATTCCTTTTAACATTCTCACAACACATGCAGATATGCAACCATTAATCTCACAACACATACAGAAACATCAAGAACACACTTCTACTCAGTGTCGTCTCTGAGTTTACAGAGGCCCTGTGCAAAATTCAGTTTACCGACAAAAACGGGGCCTATAATAGAAAGTAAATAATTTTCTTAAAAGATAGAAGGATAAATAATCGTTTACAAAATGCCCTGGCTAGCATTTTTTAATGCAACGCTTTAAATCAAATACATGAAATCACTTTTATAGAATATATTTACATATCACATAAAAATTTTGATGCCCATACAATTTGAAGGCCTTGTGCGACAACACACCTTGCACACCCTCGTATACGGCTCTACTTCTACTCTAATGGCAGGAAAATACTTGGTATCAAGTTTAAAGGAAGGGTTTTACATGATATATGGGACAAGTCCTCTCATAGTTATGGTCTTATGGACATGCCCATAAAAAGCGATGTCCACTTGTAATTTTCCATAGTTTTTGCAAGTGTGCGTTTCCCATGAGCTCTTCAAAGGCACCTTCACTAGTTAACCAATTGTTAGAATAATAGCCAAGTACGCGGTAAGCAGAAAAGATTGGCCATGGCTGTTTTGCCTGTCAACCGATGTAAGGCATTTCTCAATCTATGCATATTGTTCTGAACCCTCCCTCTAATCATGCTCCAAATCTGCTATGCAAAAGTGGAACATTCCATAATCTGTTGAATACCGGAAAACATCATACAAGTTTTAGTTAGTATTTATTTTAATAACACGGCTAATTTATAAAAAAAATAAAAAATAAAATAAAAATAAAAATAAAATAAAAAAAACTTTCTTACCAAGAATATAGCTCGGTTGTCTGAGGGAACATAGTACATGAGCTCAGCGGGTACACCACACTCTCGACCTGAATCAGGACTTGAGTGTCATAGAAAGATCCGATATTAGGAAAATCATGTTCATGGTTTCCACTGCAAGATAAAATCAAGGTAAATTGTTAAATATATTACTCGTATATCTTTAGGACTAAAAATGGTTAGCCTGCAATTTTGCACAACAAAAATGGTTGTGTTTAACTTTTCTTTGTTGTGTTAAGTATAAAGTCAAATAAAAACTGCCTACATTGTGTGTGTTTGGTACAGGATGGGCTAGTTCAAAGGCTCCATTGCTGCAACATCAGCATTTTTTTTATTTTTATTTTTGCCTAAATTGCAGTCTGACCTTTCCAGTTCGTTGCGTTTCTTAAACTGATGTAACTTTGTTGTTCGGTTGCCACTGAAACTAATTTAAAGTTGAATAAGACAANAGCCCAACCTTGATGGCGTCAAGACCAATTTTTCTTCACCAAATTGTAGATCTTTTCGTCCCGATTGTTTCCTTTTTTGAATCGCTCAAATCCGAGTTCGTATGCAAAAGTTATGGCCAAAACAGTAACAGCTACCGCGCGCATAAGTTGTGACTAGTTAACACGTGATGGCCTACTTGACCCCTTTAGGTTATAAGTCTTCTGAGCCATCACTCTTTAATTTAACACGTGATGGCCTACTTCCAAATAAACATGACGGCGTCAGGTGTAAATCACCAAAATTCTTTCTCGGGCGTCACGTGTTAATTTCCATCAGCTCCAATCTTCCAGTGACGGCGTCCGCATCCAAAACGTGACGCCGTCAGGTGTAAAACCCTGACTTTTCTTAGTTTTCTTGTTCTCTTCATTTTTGAGCATAAAAACGTCCAAAAAGCTCCAAAATGCTTCATATTCCAGAAATCACGTCCCAAGTAACTAAAATGAAAAAAGAAACGATTTAGGGCAATATTTGATCATAAAAACACGATTTAGGGCTTAAATGACCCCTTAAAAGCGTAACAATTTTCGCCTCATCAGAGTAGGTATCTAATCACTTGTGATTTCGTGAAAAGTTGTTACAAACAAATTTGTTTGGTTCGTGTTAAAGTGATGTTTTGATGATCCTAAAAGGACATGAGAATTTTAATATATCGATACTTGAAGCCAAAGATATAAATAAATGTTTTCATTAGTTTATATTTGGGTCAAGTACCACATGCAAACATACCCTCCATCATTCATTAGTATAACAAAGAAATTAATATTCATCTTTTTTCAACTTGGTGTTATGGTCAAGTTAAAAGTATCATGTGTACCATGTTACCAAATAGACGAGGTTAGAAAATGATTAAATAAAAATGATTGATGATTTGATGGTGAATTGGATTTATCTCTCATGTTGTAAGAAAACCGGTTTTGATCAATCATAATCAAGGGACTATACAACAAATTACTCAATCAAACAAATTAAGTAAAATGATGATTATTTATTTATTTATTTATTTATTTATTTATTTATTTTGTAAAGGGGAGTAATCCTGCACCCTGGTAAATATATAAACCAAAAACGTTTAAATACAATGGATATGGGTGAAATCCCATATCTCAGCCCGTTACATAGGCAAAAAGCTTACATAACAAGATACTTCCTATTTTCTAAACAAGAAAACAAACCATTACTCAAAGGATAACATAGGACATAACGAAATAAAATTACTTTCTAAGACCTTGAAGCTTGGTGCCATACATGGCGTTAAAAGCATCCAAATTCCCTGAAAGATCATAAACCTGGTTCGCATAATTATCGTAGTCATATTCATCATAATCATCCTCAAACTCTTGGCCACCACCGAATAGATTAGCAGACTCATCAAATGGGTTAGCAACCACCTCATCATCAGAATCAGAAACCACGATCTCTCCCACCTTAGAAAAAGGGTTAACTCTCTTAGTAGAAGAGGCGGACGGAGTACAAGAATCACTAGTTTTAGGAGCCACAACCGACTCCTTCTCTTTCAAATCACTCACAAGAGGTTGTTGTGATGCAGTACCTGTCTTAGTAGACTCAACCTCATTAACTTCCATTGTACGACCAGAATCCACATCCTTATTAGTGTCATTAGTAGGAATACCCAAATCATCCGTATCATTCATTCGTATTAAGAGAATCAAACTGGTTAGATGTACAGATCTTCGTACTACTCGAACTAGCCACATCAGAAGCATTCTTCTTATTGCCATCCACTTTCTTAGGTTCAGGAGTAGTCTTTTTGGGTCGATACTGAAACTGCTCACCCACAACTAGTTTAGTAAACCCTCCTTGACCCGGGATTGTAGGACCACCTTGCTTTCATTTCTTTTTGTTATTAACATTCTTAAAACCATCATTAACAGGCATAGTAGGCTGAGCAGAGGGCACAACAACTTTAGGACAATCAATAAGAGTATGACCAAAGATCTTACACTTATCACAACGTGGTGGTTTCCATTCGTATTCAACCCGAATCTTCTCAATAGTCGACCCTGTACCATCAAGGAAAGGTATCTCAACAGTGAGGCTATCCCTCTGTACCTGACCGATGTAGTATAGTGTAGTGGCAAGTACCGGGGGATTGATCGTTCTCTCGGGGAATAGTGTCGTTAGGATTGAAAACTAAGTCAATTAGGTCTAAAGTTGAAGGATGATTCTTTTTGTATTTTATATTTTATGAAAGCGGTGAAATCTTGGTTTTTGGAAGGAGGGGCGGAATTTGTTGCTAATCAACTAACCCAAAAGCTACTAATTAAACTAATACGCAAGAAAAGTAAATTAGGGTTCTACAAGATAAGTGAAGCGTATCTACCTATGATGTATTACTCCTTGCTAGCTATCCAATTCTACCTATTGAATGTTAACCTTGTTGTAACGGAAGGGTTGCTTTCCTTTATACCATTCGTGGGGCCGTGTACGATCTTTCCCAACTCTATAAGCTTCTACCTCTTCCTATGTCAAGCCGACAACTAGCTCCTAACATGGCCTCCTTAGTAGTCACTTATGCATTTAAAACAACCAATAACATTGGTGTACACAACCGAGAAACGTTTCTTAAGACGTTCAAGCACATTACCATAAAGGAAGTTGGCCAGTTTTCTTAAGTCTAACGCGAAATCAATCAATCAAACAAGAGACAATAGGAAGCAAGAATTATAAACTAAATCAACTAGACCTATTGAAGTTGTCACACCTTAATTGATGAAGATAGACACAAACATCAACAAGGAATCAATAAGATCTAATTAATTATAAACAAGTTTCACACAATCATAAGTAGACACAAGGTGAATTAGCCAAGCATAATTAATGGAGAACAATCAACAATAATGATAATTGAAGACATAACATAAGATTGAATCAATAAACAAACTATTACAAGATGTTTATGGAGTGATTAAGACTCTCTAAGTTGCTGGAAAAACACCTACCCTAACCCTAGAATCGGACTTAGGGTTTGGGGCTTACAAATAATGAAGTTATAAGGTTGTATTTATAGGCACTTTTCAGCCCGGCCCGTCTTGACGGAGTCAGCCCAACCTTGATGGCGTCAAGACCAATTTTTCTTCACCAAATTGTAGATCTTTTCGTCCCGATTGTTTCCTTTTTTGAATCGCTCAAATCCGAGTTCGTATGCAAAAGTTATGGCCAAAACAGTAACAGCTACCGCGCGCATAAGTTGTGACTAGTTAACACGTGATGGCCTACTTGACCCCTTCAGGTTATAAGTCTTCTGAGCCATCACTCTTTAATTTAACACGTGATGGCCTACTTCCAAATAAACGTGACGGCGTCAGGTGTAAATCACCAAAATTCTTTCTCGGGCGTCACGTGTTAATTTCCATCAGCTCCAATCTTCCAGTGACGGCGTCCGCATCCAAAACGTGACGCCGTCAGGTGTAAAACCCTGACTTTTCTTAGTTTTCTTGTTCTCTTCATTTTTGAGCATAAAAACGTCCAAAAAGCTCCAAAATGCTTCATATTCCAGAAATCACGTCCCAAGTAACTAAAATGAAAAAAGAAACGATTTAGGGCAATATTTGATCATAAAAACACGATTTAGGGCTTAAATGACCCCTTAAAAGCGTAACAATTTTCGCCTCATCAGAGTAGGTATCTAATCACTTGTGATTTCGTGAAAAGTTGTTACAAACAAATTTGTTTGGTTCGTGTTAAAGTGATGTTTTGATGATCCTAAAAGGACATGAGAATTTTAATATATCGATACTTGAAGCCAAAGATATAAATAAATGTTTTCATTAGTTTATATTTGGGTCAAGTACCACATGCAAACATACCCTCCATCATTCATTAGTATAACAAAGAAATTAATATTCATCTTTTTTCAACTTGGTGTTATGGTCAAGTTAAAAGTATCATGTGTACCATGTTACCAAATAGACGAGGTTAGAAAATGATTAAATAAAAATGATTGATGATTTGATGGTGAATTGGATTTATCTCTCATGTTGTAAGAAAACCGGTTTTGATCAACATAATCAAGGGACTATACAACAAATTACTCAATCAAACAAATTAAGTAAAAGGATGATTATTTATTTATTTATTTTGTAAAGGGGAGTAATCCTGCACCCTAGTAAATATATAAACCAAAAACGTTTAAATACAATGGATATGGGTGAAATCCCATATCTCAGCCCGTTACATAGGCAAAAAGCTTACATAACAAGATACTTCCTATTTTCTAAACAAGAAAACAAACCATTACTCAAAGGATAACATAGGACATAACGAAATAAAATTACTTTCTAAGACCTTGAAGCTTGGTGCCATACATGGCATTAAAAGCATCCAAATTCCCTGAAAGATCATAAACCTGGTTCGCATAATTATCGTAGTCATATTCATCATAATCATCCTCAAACTCTTGGCCACCACCGAATAGATTAGCAGACTCATCAAATGGGTTAGCAACCACCTCATCATCAGAATCAGAAACCACGATCTCTCCCACCTTAGAAAAAGGGTTAACTCTCTTAGTAGAAGAGGCGGACGGAGTACAAGAATCACTAGTTTTAGGAGCCACAACCGACTCCTTATCTTTCAAATCACTCACAAGAGGTTGTTGTGATGCAGTACCTGTCTTAGTAGACTCAACCTCATTAACTTCCATTGTACGACCAGAATCCACATCCTTATTAGTGTCATTAGTAGGAATACCCAAATCATCCGTATCATTCATTCGTATTAAGAGAATCAAACTGGTTAGATGTACAGATCTTCATACCACTCGAACTAGCCACATCAGAAGCATTCTTCTTATTGTCGTCCACTTTCTTAGGTTCAGGAGTAGTCTTTTTGGGTCGATACTGAAACTGCTCACCCACAACTGGTTTAGTAAACCCTCCTTGACCCGGGACTGTAGGACCACCTTGCTTTCCTTTCTTTTTGTTATTAACATTCTTAAAACCATCATTAACAGGCATAGTAGGTTGAGCAGAGGGCACAACAACTTTAGGACAATCAATAAGAGTATGACCAAAGATCTTACACTTATCACAACGCGGTGGTTTCCATTCGTATTCAACCCGAATCTTCTCAATAGTCGACCCTGTACCATCAAGGAAAGGTATCTCAACAGTGAGGCTATCCCGAAGAACCTCATCCGACTTCACTTCAATCATGCATCTAGCAAACTAAACTACTACGGCCCCATGAGTCCTTGCACATTTGCTAGTATAAGCATCTAACCTTTTGGGTGTACCAATCAATGTGGCAAGCAGACTAAGACCATCATCAAAAAACATAGCCAGAGGGACATCATGGAATTTAACCCACACCGGGATGTTGGTCAAATCCTCTTTAAGCAAATTGGTGTTCAATGTCCATGGTTTAAGAATAATAGGTACATTTCTAATTAACCAAGGACCGTTTTCAATAACATCATCAACACCTTTCTTCGAGTTAAACTTAAAGAAAAAGAACCCCTTTGCATTCATCATTACCTTCTATATACCAAACTTAGCCCACGCATTGCATACATAGTAATCGACAACAGGAAAAGCAAGTCGTTGGCCAAGGAAGTACCCATACAGAGTATTCTCAAACCTAGTGTTCACCTCTTCAACCACTTTCATAGGTACAGAAAGATCCACACCGTTTGATTTATTGCTACACTCCAGCCTACGAAAGTTAGAAATGTATTTCTTATGTTCATTAGAAGTAACACCAGCATACGATATAGAAGGTTGTTTCAAAGCATCCACACAAACTTTCTCAATACCAACAGCCCCATGTGCATTTGTATCAACCTTATCAGAACAATGAGACTTGTTAGAAGCCCCATGTGGACCATTCGGATCATTAACTAAAGGATCAAGTGAAACCGGCTTCACTTGATTATTCTTGTCCACAATCGTAGATAATTCAATATCTCCATCATCAACACTCCACTCAGTAATAATAGGACCAGACGATGCAAGTATATGCTGATTAGAACTAGGATTAACATCCTTAGGTTTCTTATGTTTCCTCATAGTCACCTTCGACAAATCAACAGTAGCATTCAATTCATCAATATTTACATTAACAGGTTGTGTTAATGTATTATTCCCCTCTCCCAACTTAGAACCATCAGTAGCAACTTTAGAATTCAAAAAACCCCTATTGATCATCTCTCTAAACCCACGTAACAACAAGCAATATAACCAGAATCACAAGAAAAAAGGACACCTGTTCAAACAGTTCGAGTAAAACCCTAGAATAAACTAGGGTTTATAGCGATATAGTAGAATCAACTAACCCATAGATCCAATGTCGATTCACAGATGATATATGATGTCTTGAATTAATAATGAATCACAAACCGACTATAATAAATCTGTTTCCAAATCGCTACAAAGAAAATAAGGAAACCGACTTAAAAAAACCCTAGCTTTTGCGAATGATAGAACCCTAAACCAAACCAGAATCGTATAATAATTAATCCCAGGATTAATGAATGAAAGTAGGGAATAAGTTAAAGGAACGATTGGTCAGGGATTTAGGGATTAAGATTGGTCGCCAAAATCGCTAAAAAGAGAGGGTGGGGAGAGTTTTTTTTATCCTCGATGTGCGTGTTTTTCATTCAGTAAAAGGATGATTTGCTTATAAGATATTGAAAAAATGGAATAGACATAGATTGATTGGATTCATTATGCTCATAAACAACCATTCACAAAAGGTCCAAGGTTTAATCATCATTAGTTACTTAAATATGGCCAAGGAAAGGGTTTGAAATAGTCGAGAGGAAAACCTGACTAGGCCACGTACATATAAGTCAAAGACTCACTCTCTTTTTGTAACCTTAACACAGTAAACCTCGTCCACTCATGGTTTACCCATTTACATAGATTATGCTTGTAACAAATTTGCAAGGACACAAACTACATTGCAAAAAAAGTAAACACATTTGCTCGAAGAGACAAGCAATTAAAAGCGTTATTGTAACACCCCAACCCAAGTAGGGCTAAAGTGTAACATTATGGAGTCAAATCAGAACACAAGCCAAACGGAGATACAGTTCCATACAAAGCTTACAAAGATTACAAAGGAAAAACTATACAAATACAAAATACAAAAGGGCAACACTAATGAACTAAGCCCAAATACAATATACTAAGCCCATCATCAATTACTTCTAATCATCTCTAAGTCCGCCCAGTAGCTAATCAGGGTGAAGTCTTCTAAGCCCAAAATAAAATCTCTCATCCATAAACCCAACTTCCTACTAAACCTGCCGCATGAGAAAAGAAATGCGGCTGAGCTTACAAAGCTCAGTGAACAGATATATAGATATAGCAAAACAAAAACAGAGAAACGATGCGAAGGGAATACAATAAATAAAGTCAAGAGCATCATAAGAAGTACAAAGTAAAGGAGTAGGATAAAAGGGCGATACAATAGAGTTAGGAATAATCAAAGGAATATGAAAATGGATTACATATGGTGTCAAATGGGTAATCAAAAGATATCAAGGTTAAGTGTAAGATATAATGTATGTGGATTCAGTATTTTACCTCAGGCCCAATCAATATACAATACAATCCAATAGTAACCCAATATGGAGTGATCAACTCCCAATATGTGAGGGGTTGCAATGCACGCACACCCAGTCACCAAACAATGTAGCATAATCAATGTAGTCAATATAGTAGTCACAATCAATCAATCAATCAATCAAATCTAGGATGCATCCATACTCCCCTGCAGGCCAATCATAAGCATAGCAATAGTCGATAACAAAATCAGGGACGGTGGGGGACATCTCTCCAGCCCCACTAGAGTACATAACATTGGTGCATCAATGCTATGGTTGTGGCTACTCCACAACAAGTAATACCTGGGTAAATACTGAAGGGTCATGTAGTCAAGGTTCAATATCAAAGTGTAAGTGCCCAGTCATAATCAAAGGTTCAATATCAAGGTTCAATATCAAAGGTTCAGTATCAAAGGTTCAGTATCAAAGATTCAGTATCAAAGGTTCAATATCAAAGGTCAATGTCAAAGGATCAATCAAAGATGTAATATCAACGGGTCATAATGGAGAGGTCAAAGCCAAAGTTCCCAATCCACAAGGTTCACTATTCCAAGTTCCAAAGTCCCATAGTTCATGATCAAAGGGTCATAATGAGAGTTTAAAACAAAAATTCATTTTAGCAGGTACCCATCACTTGTTTTAAAAAGGTTCGTAGTATAATCCCATTTAAAAAGGTTTATAACAAGGGTTCATTTAGAAAGATCTTCCAAAAGATGACATTTGTAAAAGTGATCTTTAATAAAGGTTTTCGCAAGATATTCTTCAAAAGTGTATTTATGCAATTATAAAATCTCATATAAAAGTGGTCTTACAATCATATTAAAAGTGTCGTTGTAAAATAGTTACTCCTTCAAATGTTCCCATGTCATAATTAAGAAAAGAGATTTCAACTCCCGTTATAATATCCCAAAAGAATATCCAAGGTCTCACAAAGGTTCAAAGATTAAGGTCACAAAGGTTATCGAACAGATCATAAGAGTCCAAACGAATAACAATAGGATCACAAATACCGGTGAAACACATCAATCATGGAGCCAAGTACGAAGGATCATAACCAAGACCAAACAGAAGTCATAACAAGATAATCAAGTTAAAGACAAAGTCAAGAGAGAGAAAGTGTGCACTCTTACTGAAAGAGTACGAAATATTTGTACCTTGCCGAAACAACCCAAAAGCTAGAACCAAATGAAGTAGACGGATCACTCCCGCTTCACCGATCCTAGAAGCAAGGGCATACGAATTATGACGAGTTCAAATTACCCAAGTTACCTCTTTTAGTTAACTTCCCATTTTTAGAAACTTTTCATATTTAGCAGCTTTATATTTTAGGCAACTTTCTATTTTAGGTAACTTTCCACTTTAAGCAAGATTACTTATTTTAAGTAACTTTCTATTTTTAGCTGATTTCCAAAATTAGTAAGTTTCTGATTTCCAAAATTAGTAAGTTTCCATTAATATCAGATTTCCATGATTATAGAGATTTAATATAAAAATGCAAGTGAAAAGACTTGTTAAACATTGTTATGGAGTTTAGAGTTCATTTTAGCAAGTCATAGTAAGTTTAGGGTTTAATTACACAGCTTTCCATATTTTAGGGTTTCAAATGTAAATATGCCACAGTTAAGGGTCTATTATGCAGATATCACAAGTTTTCACATTTTACACAAATTATACATAAGTTAACAATATCAAACCCTCAGGTTTACAAATATTTCACTTTAAACCCTTAACTTTCAAAAGTTACAAAACAAGTCCTTATACTTATTTAAATCACAATAATTACCATAATAATTTCATATAAGTACATATATCTTTAATTATCAGAACACCATTTACCCTCTACTTTAATTAATATACGAATTCACCCTCAAGTTTCCAATAAATACATTTTAAACCCTTATTTTTAAATAATTACATTTTATATCCTTAAATTATCTAAATTGCAAACAAATCCTTTTTAATTATCAAAATTACACTCTTAGCCCTCCAATATTATTTACATACAAATTAACTCTTATATTTATCAGAAATTACAAAACTAACCCTTATATTCCAATTATATACAAATCGTATATATATAAATATATAATTTATAATTTAACCTTTTAATTACAAAACTTACCCATTTAGCCCTTGTACTAATTTTATCCCATTTACCCCTAATCTGTTATGATTTCCAAAACATATCCTCAAGTTTAATAATTTACAATACATCCCCTCCTATTTTCAAAATTCCATACGGTTTACAATTAAATCCCAATTCACAAACCCTAATTTTCCCACAATCATTAAATCATTATTACACTTCCAATTTTCATTAATTACAAAATGCAAAACCCCAAAACCCTAACTCTAATTATTTTGCCCCATTTTTATTTGTTTACGATCGGATAGAAAAGAAACAAGCCCAAACAAATCATACAAGCTTCGAATAATTTATGACACATTTTATTAGTGTTCTATGATCATAATAACATGTTACAAAAATATAAATAAGCCACAAAAAAATCGTATATAGCATAAAATTGTTTTACATTAGTACATAACATTAGTGCATCAATGCTATGGTTGTGGCTACTCCACAACAAGTAATACCTGGGTAAATACTGGAGGGTCATGTAGTCAAGGTTCAATATCAAAGTGTAAGTGCCAAGTCATAATCAAAGGTTCACTATCAAGGTTCAATATCAAATGTTCAATATCAAAGGTTCAGTATCAAAGATTCAGTATCAAAGGTTCAATATCAAAGGTCAATGTCAAAGGATCAATCAAAGATGTAATATCAACGGGTCATAATGGAGAGGTCAAAGCCAAAGTTCCCAATCCACAAGGTTCACTATTCCAAGTTCCAAAGTCCCATAGTTCATGATCAAAGGGTCATAATGAGAGTTTAAAACAAAAGTTCATTTTAGCAGGTACCCATCACTTGTTTCAAAAAGGTTCGTAGTATAATCCTATTTAAAAAGGTTTATAACAAGGGTTCATTTAGAAAAATCTTCCAAAAGATGACATTTGTAAAAGTGATCTTTAATAAAGGTTTTCGTAAGATATTCTTCAAAAGTGTATTTATGCAATTATAAAATCTCATATAAAAGTGGTCTTACAATCATATTAAAAGTGTCGTTGTAAAATAGTTACTCCTTCAAATGTTCCCATGTCATAATTAAGAAAAGAGATTTCACCTCCTGTTATAATATCAAAAAAGAATATCCAAGGTCTCACAAAGGTTCAAAGATTAAGGTCACAAAGGTTATCGAACGGATCATAAGAGTCCAAACGAATAACAATAGGATCACAAATACCGGTGAAACACATCAATCATGGAGCCAAGTACGAAGGATCATAACCAAGACCAAACGGAAGTCATAACA
>LBNU01035532.1:93664-123372 GCA_014162995.1 Artemisia annua
AAAAAAAAAAGTTCGTCGAAAGTATATAACAATGCATATCTATAGAAAGATGATTTAATTCTCGTCGCGATGGTATTTTTTTTGTAGCTTGACGATTTAACGTTTGCAAGATATTTTGTTTTAAAAAAAAGGTGAAAAATAAAAGTGGGTGGCTATGATTGGTTCATTGGTTCTATGGCAAATATGAGATCTATATTGATCTCATCTCTTAAATTCATTTGGACCTTGTTTGTGTATAATAGGCGTGGCATAATATATTCTATAAGTTTCAAATATCTCAAATGCTCCAACAAAATAATATTTATCATATGTTACTTATTTCCAAGTGTTTGGGATTTATTTGGTGTTTTAATTAAGTATTTATTTAGGTTTTAAGTTATAGGGGCAATTTGGTCATTTTACATGTTTGAAAATTTTAGGTGTTACAGTTATTTACATTATTCTATAGAAAGTGTTTAGATTTGGCTCAGTTGATTATGATGTTTAAATCGAGCTATTAAATTTACATTTATAATTTCAATTCTTCAATTACTATTACCAACCATACATTAAAGGAACCTAGCTTGAAGCCAAAGATTATAACTTTCTATCCAATATAACTTTGTAATGTATATGATAGAAGAATATATACAAAGTCATCGAAACTATACATACACCTACACTACCACATGTATATATATCAACATCATCCAAGAATACATTTCATGTCGAATGTGACTCTTTTGGAATTTGTATGTTTTGGGTTTTCTCTCTTTTCACCTACTAGTATCGTTATACACATTTTATGATATTATCACATTTAGTTCAAGGGTGATATATATTGTCATTTACTAATGTACAATATTCTATTACAAGAAGTAAGACTATTGTATAATAGGACACGCGCCTTGTGAGGAGATGTTTGTCTTGAAGTTAAGTTTGCAACCTGAGCTTGTGAATCTTCATTTACTTGAGCAGCTTCAGTGGCATGAGCCAGTGGAACCTGTAGATGCATATATACGGTTCATTAATTTTCATGCAAACATGCATCTGTCAAAACCCTTCCAAAAAAGACATTATTCCTTCGGCCCAGATAATCCTACGTGGCACTAAAAACACATTCAAATCTCACAAACAAAAACACAGAATCTTTGTTCTCTCTCTAGAAAAATGTTAAAACCTTGTCCTAATCTGCTTGGTATACCAAGTCTAGTCTTATTTATTTTGTGTCTTTGTCTTCTCAGGTTACATGTTGAAGGTCTGATTATGTCATTCTTGAATTGTTGAAGTTTGGTGCCGCATTGGTAAAAGATAAAAGTTGAAGGAGCCTTGTGCAAGCTGGAAGGCTATATATTACCCCTAATTCCGTCATTAGAGAACACACCAAACCTTATACACATTCTCAGTCACCATCTTCTTATCTTTGATCGTTCGATCATTGTTACAGTGTATTTTAATCTTTTGTGTTTCTCTTCTCTGTGATCACCATCTCACAGATATTAATCATTGTGTACTAATTTCAATAAAGCTTGATGAAATGAGTACACAATGATTAAAACTTAACTTCAAGACAAACATCTCCTCACAAGACACGCGTCCTATTGTACAATAGTCTTACTTCTTGTAATAGAACTAGGAAGTGAATTAGGCCGTACTTAGTTTACTCTTGAGGTTTCGGAAATATGTATACGCACGTTAGTTTTTTTGTAAAACTTGTAGTTTTCAAAAAAAGAACTACGGGGCTACAGCATAGTTATACAACAAAAATGACAATTAATCTCATTATAATGTAATTTTTACTACAGACTTTCTTATAGTAATATTGGTAACATAATACTCATTCACATTGTCCCTTGCAAGCTGCATCCGGTCTCAAATAGATGGTCATACGTCCTTCTTATTGTTATTGCCATTGTCATTAGATAGTACGTCTTTCACGTACATAAAAGTCAAGATAAACATGCCATGCAGTTGAGCATGTGACATTGTACTATTGTGTCTCCACATTTATATTTAGTTTTGTAATATGAATGTTATTCAAGATCAAATATAAGAATCCTCTAAGTGATAATTACTTTGATGTGTAAATTTTTTCTCGTAACAACAAAGTAGAGTTGAGCCTTACTCTACCAATGAAATATCTATACTATATAAAAGTTAAACCCCTTAATTTAATGTGCAAGAGTATTGTGCACAAATGGGTTGTACGATACAATGTAGTTTATGCAACATCTTAAGTATATTCAAATCTCTTTTCAATATAGAATACAAACGAGGGGTATACCAACAACACCAATTAAGATGAATATGAGGGGAAGAATACAAAAAGTCCGGCAATTTAATGCGGAATATGAATTGTTTCTGCGGTTTCGAGTATATGAACCACCACAACACTTACAACACATAATGATCTCAATACTATAAATAAGAAATGCATAACAACCCGAATCAAACCTCGCCCCATCTCTAAACAACAACTACCAAACAAGAAACGAAAGTAAAATATTTTTAGATCTCAGTTTACTCTTTGGTAATCATATACAAGTCCAAAGACAAACACCAAAGATAAAACTCTTCATCGATCCATGTTCGAAGCCAAGCTTCGTTTATATCCGAACACAATAAAGATAGATCTATAACGATTTGGTTACGATCCTCTTTGGTTCGTTCAAAGGTTAAAAACAACAAAACAAAACACAAGAAACCTACCCGAAACCATCTTAGGATATTGAAGCCTTTAAACGTGCTCTTGATTCGGATTGTGCAGCAAACGAATACAAGGTTTGGGAATGGTTGTGCTTGTGTTTGTGAAAATCGATTAGAAGGATATGTTTGTGAAGAGGAGATGAATCGGTGACTTAAGTTTGATAAGTTTTTGATGGAGATGAAAAAGTAGGTGAGGGAGATGAGGTGTGATGGGTGGCGGATTATTTGTCATTAGGTTTAGTTAACATGAGACAAATTAGGGTATTACAATAAGAAAGGAAAATTAAAAATGGAAAATGTTTTTGACCAAACCGGGTCAACGAATAATCAAGAAGGTCCAGGGTCTCTAATAAGTTGGGCGCACCCCCTGACTTATGGATAAGTGCAAAGCTTTCATCTAGCTAGGCCATTTTGTAATTTAGTGTTTGCTTTTAACCTTTTTTTTAACAACAATAGTAAAAAGGTTGAATCTTTTTTATCTAAGCGTACATTCCTTATTTAAGTGTTTATTATTGTTATTTCTTTGACGTTATGGAATTGTAAGTACCATAAAATTTCAAATTCTAGAGAATGTAAAATCCTATAATCTAAAATATTGTTTTAATTCAATAGAATAGTCTAATTCTATCTTTTCATGACCATTTGCAGGGACTTTCAACAATAAAATCGAAGATCACTTTTTTCAAATTTTAGATAATTTTAATTGATGACAGAATATGGATAAAGCCTTGGTTATAAAGGGATTTGATTTGTCATCGATTAGGAGTTAAGTTATTCTCCTCAACAAACTACCAAGGTATATATCATCTTCAATTATTTTTTTCTATTGTTGAGTGTTGCTAATATTCATGTCCTCAACAAACTACCAAGGTATGCAGCTTTAATAAAATACGTGACACAAACTTTTTATAATGAATATTATGATAGTGCCAATTCACATGTCTCGTAAAATTATAACATATGATTGACCATGACTAAAATAAATGCAGGTTATGGAAGGAAGCTCGAGTTTACCACGATATTGTCACAAAAGCTCGAAACAATTCAAGAAAAGATAAGTAGCATGAGGAAATTGGAAAGCATGAAAGAGAGAATTAGCGGAAGCAAAAATTACATGAAATTAGGGAAGAACTACAGTGGTGCACCATTAATCCTTGAAGAATGTCCTGTAAATTTATGTTTTATGATATGTTGTAAATTTTGTAATTATACTTCATATAGCTATTTTTTATTTCAATTCATTGGGTTCGCTAGATTGGTTGTCAATTATTTTACTTGCCATATCATTTGTGAAAAAACCGAACAACATATGTCATGTGTACATACGTTTTAAGTGTACAAATAGGCAAACTCAATATTTGCATCTATTGTATTTTTCATATTTAATTATTATTATTATTTTATACATTAATTTTCAATGGAGACAAACAAATGCAACCAATAGTTTGATGCAATTGCTTATAGGGTCCCATATGCCTTGAGGTTTATTGTAACTGTATTCAAATAATATAATCCGGAAGGAATTAGTTTTTTTATTTTTATTTTTTTTTTTTTTTTTTAAGGCTCCACTTATTTAGGTGCTACAATCAAGACGGGCTACAACGAATGGTCAAGAAAGTTGTTCAAGACGGGCTACAAAGAAGATCATAGAAAGCCATTAGAAGGGCCTCATTTAAATATAACATCTTGCAAAAAACCTTTTCACATGTACTCTTTTAAAGTTAAGTGACTATTTTAAATAATTGAAACCTAATTAATATCAACTGTTTAGCTATGAAAACTTAGATACAATCCGTGCAAAAGTTATGATAACATTACTAGGAATCTAAATATCAAATCCACTAAAATAAATACCATACAACTTCTCTAATTAAAACACAGAGTAAGGATCAAATGAGAAATGTAATTAAGATGAGAAGAATGAGAAGAAACCACAACCACAAATATTAGATGCACCCATAAAATTAGATGCATCTCCCTATTATTTCTCTTTTCTTATTTGAAATATGTGGCTACAATTTTTTCTCACTCTTCTCATTTTAACAATTCTTCTCACTAGATCCATACTCTTAAAACACATTTATAATTAAAATTTTACAACATACGTAAATAAATAATATATAACGATCAACCGTCATATGTTGCGTCTACACCAACATTACGAAAAAAACACATAATTATTCAGCAGACAACCCGTCCCGTTGTAGAGACAATTAGACAAAATCTACCATTTATTTTGAAAATGATAAATAACATATTAAGGCCTATCAAAATAATAAATAACATTATACAATATGTTATTTTTTTAGTTCAAATAATAAACAATCAAGTCAATAGTAAAATCGATACTTAAATTTATGACAAAGTTGTGGTGTCAAGAAAGTCGGGTTGTTTCAAAGCTGAATATGACCACACGGGTCAACATGTATTGAATATGACCACACGGGTCAACATGATACTGATTATGACCACACGGGTCAACATGTAATTAAAATCTTAAGGATTTATCAACTCATTCTCATATGTGACAGTGCAACTTATAATTAGCATGAAATTTCATTTGGTCTTTTCATTAGAAAAAGAGAGATTTCCACCTTGCAAATCGAGTGGGGACTGATTCTATGATACCCCTCATTTATACATTGGATACAAAACAACCCCTCTATGCACAATGCATTACCATTAACATCCTAAACTTAAAAAAATTCTTATAACTTATATTTTATATTTATAAAAAAACACATTTATGATTAAAATTTTATAAAACATGTAAATAAATAATATATAACAATCAACCGTCATATGTTGCGTCTGCACCAACAAAACGAAAAAAACACATAATTATTCAGCAAACAACCCGTCCCGTGCATCGCACGAGTTGTATAAAGCCTCGTTATTTTAATCTTTTAAAATTATTAGAATAAATGATACTTAATTTAGGAAGGAAAGATTATTAAATAAGCTTGGCCATTTCTGCATTGTACAAAGAACATCTCTTAACATTTGAAATCTAATTGGTCATGTACAGATTATTTTTGAAACCATAACGAACATCAAAATATGAATCAATAGATACTTCACTACATGGAGACAACACGTGTCCTTTTCTCACTCAACCCATCATTTAGCCCATCATTTGCTCACTGAATACACATACTCTATGTACTTTGACATCACATTCAATTAATGGCTTGTACAAGTCAATAGTACATTAGTACTCACATCTTCTTTCTTCAGAAATTTCACCACCTTCTCTGTATGTCAATTGTCATGATGTTGTTTTGGTGAGACATCTTAAAAATCACTACCCACAATTTTTAAACTAAAGAAGAGACAAAGTATAGTTTTTGTTTCCTACTTAAATTTGCAAATATTATCAAAATAATCAAATACTATATAAATGTTACGGTATACAATTTTTTTGTGTGCCCAATAGTAATGTTTTGGTTTCTCTTTCTCTTTTCTGCGTAATATTGCTATATATATAATTTGTTACGATATACAATTTTTTTGTGAGGTCGATCGATAAGATTCTCATTTCGCAAGAAAATGCGATAAAAGAGACTTTCAATAGAAGCATCAACGAGAAACTAATTAAGTGTAATATACAACTATTTCAAGAATTGTGGTATAAAGTTTCCAAACATGCTTTCAACCTCATGCACAAAGAACTCCACCTGTCGATCATCCCAGAAGAATGTAGCCATAAGTTGCGGGAAAATTTCGGACTACCATGCTTTCACGAGATGCAAATCTATGTATATCATGGTAAGTATATTAAATTTATAACTATCAAGTTGTTTTCCACATTAATATCAGTAATTTATACATTAATATCAGTAATTTATACAAGTCACTTTAATTGAATTCAGGATGCCCCATTCCACTGGAACGAATTGATATTTTTTGGAGAACCCTATCTGTTCCGTGGCCTGTTATCAATAGGCCCTCGCCTGAAGATGGCTCTTCCAGCGAACCTAGTGATGATGATGATGATGATGATGATGACGATACTTCGTTTAACGATGGCGTGCGACAATTCAAGAATATTTTTAGCAAATCAACATCGTTTGTCAAGAAAAATATGTTAACGAAGGGCAAGGCTACACAAGTCCCGGACTTGAATGAAGTCCCTGACTTGGATGAAGTACCAATCGTAGATCACCGAAGAAGTACAAATTCAAGATCTACAAAAGTCCCGAACTTGCGGAAAGAACCTGCAAGACATAGCTCTTACACGGGTGATAGTCTACGCCATAGATTATATGCTGGAGATAGTGTGGGCAATGATTTTATTGAGCATATTCCACATATTTTCCGTCCATACGTAATAAGCATACATAATGTGCGGGGTGATGGAAATTGTGGGTTTCGGTGCGTTGCCCACAGTCTTGTTCAAAACGAAAATAGGTGGGCCGAAGTCAGACATATGTTATTGCAAGAGTTAGATTATCATAGGCAAACATACATAAATATGTGGCAGCAACATGATTGTGACCTACTTTGGTATACAATAGACTGGTTCAATGGAGGTGCACTTATCGGTCGTTGGATGGTGATGCCACTCACGGGGCTGGTTATCGCTTCAATGATTCACCGACCTGTTGTATTTATATCCCAACAAGGTTGGAACACATGTTTTCCGCTTTTTACCAGGCCAAACTTATCACAAGGAACCGACCCCCTTGTGATTGCCCGTGTGGGGGAGAGAGAGACTATGCTCACTACATTTTACCGACGCTAGACAGAGATGAGTGACGAACTTTTTCGTGACTAGATGAGTGACGAAAATTTTGTGACTATATATGCAAGTGACGATATATAGTGACGACAATTCTATATCATCACTAATTAGTGACGAAATCTATAAGTCGTCATTAAATTCTCGTCACTATAGCCTTTTTTGTTGTAGTGAAAGTTACGTTGTATTTGTCGATACTTGGACATCAGCTAGCTTGTATACGAGTCATTCTTCATTGTCAAATATTCGACTCATATATTGAAACAAAATACATTAAAAAGCTTATGCGATCAAGGTTATTCAAACTTAAAATTATGTAAAAGTTGTTGATATATATTCGTTGCATAATTGATAATTATATGGCTAAAAAATACATGAGCCTATCAAGGGCACACACACATACACATGTGATACATTTATTAATGTAATTAATATATTTATTAATTATATTAATATGCTTCATAAAAATAATAAATTGTCATTAATCATACCGTTAGTCGCTATTATTGACTTGAGACATTAAATATACATGTGAGGGACTTAGATGTATGAAAACCAAACCCTCAGGACTCCTTTCCCTTTGTTGGCCGGCTAGAAGGATCTAGGAGGGGGTTGGGTGTTTGTTTTGGGAATTTGAGGAGGTGATAGCTCAAACTTGGTGGACAAGTTATCAGGCTACCATTAGGAGCAAAAAAAATACGACATACACACGACAAAACTCAAACCCTAAAACCTACGCATGAACTTTCATGTGATACCATTTGTATGCTATGCATGAAAAATGCCTGACGCACGCTATAATATCATGGCTTGATTATATATAATGTTTATTATATGGATTATGATTCTGTCATATTCATATTCAAAGTGACGTGAGTGAACATTTGCTTTTAAATAATAGTTTATGAACCAATTTGTACCCGGTTTAGATAAAGGCAAAGGCATGTACTCTTTATTCATAAAATCCGAAGCTAAAACCCCTGGTGGGTTGGTAGCTCGACCCGTTTTAACCAGTTACTACAAAAGTTCTCATTTTAAAGAAATACCTTACGACCCGTTTACCAATTACACTAGCCTGAATGAAACCATTCTTTCCACCACATCTCCTCTCTCTAGAAAAATGCTACCAGTTGTTTCTCTCACTAAACACACAACCACACTGGAAGCACCACCCACACTGGACTAAAATCTAACCGAAAGACACAGAAAATCTCTTGAGTTTATAGAAGATGTGACCTCAAACGCTGATGAGGTACAACTAAAAGTTTTGGAATGGTGCAGTTCGAGGACGTCTCGGGTTAACAAATCTCAAATGGTTTCACAATTGGGGTTAAATTTAATCCAAAGTAACATTTAGATGAAGCATACTGTATAAAACTTAATCCAAAGTAGCATTTAATCCAAACTAACAAGATACTTAAACCGAGCCAGGACCTTGCTCGATTTATTAGAGAAGAATGTCATGAAGGAAATTGGGAGGGGATTATCAGAGCCAAGGCTCAGTGATGTGCGGTTAGCAACCATGTTTTAAATTTATAGAAACAAGAATTACCGGTTAACTAGGAACACATGCGAGCAAGTATACTCGTCCGTGTGTAGTAAGGGATTGGTAAGTCAAGGTCGTCCCAAGAGACTTGGTTGTACTCAAGTGTTGTTTGATTGTTTAAGCAAGTAACAAGTTGATGGTTATGATTGTCACGGATCAAACCAACAAGAAAATCAATATGGAAATCATGATGTAAGCAAACAAAGAACATACTTGTATGGACAAATAATCACAAAGATATTAGGATGTTTAGTTTGGAAAACATATTATCATTGGTAATCCTTTCGACCTATAGAACCAATTATAATAGTTTAGCGTTTTATAAATCAAATATATATAAGTCTCACTCGAATGGTCATGTGATGAGGCTTATGCCTAAACCAACAACAAACAAAGAGTTCTTTCGACCCATAAACTTTGATGTCATTAATTTGTGAAGTTTCATTTACTTGAAAGATGATGATAACACATATTCAAAAGACTCCTTTCGACATTAATCTCGATTAAACCTTTACTTGTTATGTTTATAATTTCTCTTGCACAATCGTCACAAAGCACAAGACTAAAACATTTGTCGATTAATGAATTGAAACTAATCACTATTGAGAATCATTTCGGCCTCTAGATTCAACAATGATCAACCAAAACAATAAACAATTACAAGTTCCAATTTAACCAGATATGATGTCTTTCATTATAATCCAAACAAACACTAATTAAATCCAAACATCCTTTTATCTCAAGTTCTCATAATATCCAAGCAAGCATAAAGAGATAATTATAATCAAACATGTAACACAACACACAAAGGAATTCTCATGATCACCATAAGCAAAAGACATAAATATGATTGAAACTAATAGAAATAATACCGAACATTCGANAAAATCAAGAAAAAAGAAAGAAAAAAAATAGAAAATGAAAAAGAGAAAAACATACGGACTACCATCCCGTTTCCTCTTATGTTCGCTTTATGTTTTTGTTAGTTTTTGATTAGCTTAAGTCGAGTCGAGTCTTGGCTTAGCAACGCCATATTGTACATGTAATTAACCAAGATGATTAACTCGTCACTAGTAAATATTGCCTTTATCCAACAAAACCGTGTTTTCCATATCCCTACACCTAACGTTATAACCCTTTAAAAGACCTCTTTGATAGTTTATCCTAGGTGCTTACGCCAAGTGGTGGAGGTTTGATCCTTTCCCAAGCCTATGGTAATCTATTTGCTATGACAGGTAGTGAGAGATGTTTTCCATTTACATATTGTGATATATACTTTATTACACCCGAGATATGTGAGTATCTAAACACTATTTGTGAGGTGCTAGTGTATGACCTCCGTGCTTGTTTTTGGTTTTTAGTGGAACGATTATTTGTTGTAATTACTTTTATATTAGTGTTAAGTGACCCCTAACTTGTATTTTGATTAGAATAAAAGCGCATTTGCTTGAGGACAAGCAAATCTCAAGTGTAAGGGTATTTGATGAGGCGAAAAGTGTACCGCTTTTAAGGGGTCATTTAAGCCCGAATTCGTGATTATTTGATCAATTACTACCCTAAATCGTTCCTTTTGTTATTTTAGGAACTTTTGAGGAGAAATCTGGAAAAGGAAGCATTTTGGACATTTTTGGAGCATAAAAGTGAAGAAAACGGCAAAGTCTCAAAATCCTTGCTGGGAACAGTACCTGACGACGTCAAGGGTTTACTAGTGACGGCGTCAAGAGTGGCAAAAGACGTGGATGTGGAAAATACACGTGACGGCCCAGAGCATCTTCAAGGTTATTTGGCCTGACGGCGTCACCAAGGCCGTCAAGGTCAAAACACATGTGACGGCCCAGAGTATATTTACACATGAAGGCATCAAGACTGGATCTAGGCAATACGAATTTTATATTGGCGGCGAGTTGACGGCGTCAGATGCTACAACGTGGCGCCGTCAAGATGTTTTATCTATATATATTTTTCCAATTTTTCATTGTAAAGTGTGGAACATTAGGAGCACAAACCCTAGGTCGAATTTTCATCATATTGCAGGGGTTTCAAACCCTTCTTTCATCCATGTTTGAATAAAGATAAGTCTTCCAATAATCATTCAATATGTCTATGCAGTGTTTGATTCTATCTTATGCTTGTCTTTCTTTTAACATGCTAGGCTAGGTTTTTATTGTGTTTGCTTAGATGTAGTGAAACCTAGATGTTGATTATTGGTTGATTGTTTGTTTATAATTGTTGTGGATGATTGTATTCGATGTTAGGCTTAAGAAAACTGGTAGACTTCCATTGGTAACTTGCTTGAACGTCTTAAGAAACATGATCGGAGGTGTACTATGATTTTTGGTTGTATTTAATGCATAAGTGAATTCTAGTGATCCCATGTTAGGAGCTTTTAGTCGGCTCGACATAGGAGTGAAGTAGGATCTTATAGAGTTAGGGAATATTGTACACAGCCCTACGACTAGTATTAAGGAATATAACCCGTCATCCATGCAATTGTAACAAGCTAATAACCCGGTAAAAGATGTCTAGGGAGTAATGAAATCTAAGTAAACACATCTTTTCTCATTATTGTTTCCACCACATTAGTTAGTTTTCATTTCTTTTATTTTATTTTGATTGCATCTGTAGTTAATTAGGTTAGTTGACTAGCAACTAATTCTGCCCACTCCTTCAAAACTCGAGATTTTAATTGCTTTTATAAAATATAAAAAATACAAAAAGAATCATCCCTCACCTCTAGACCTAGTTTAGTAGGCTTTTTAATCCTAGCGACACTATTCCTGAGTTGAACGATCAATCCCCCGGTACTTGTCACTATACTATACTACAACGATCAGGTACACTGCCTGGCGAGGATTGCAAGCTTCTCAAGATCCCTTGAGAGGTAAAACCTGTTGCGAGGGCGCAATCCCGCGTATCAAGTTTTTGGCACCGCAGCCCGGGGAATAGTTATTGTCTAGGTTAGAATTTCTTTTTATTAGGTCTACTTGCTAGATTCCTTTATAGCAAGATTTTTATTTTTATTCTTAGGTTTTCTGTAGTCTATCTCATTTCTTTGTTTCTTTGTTTGTAACCTTTGCCATCCGCCATCATGGAAGGTGGTAATATCTTTGAACCCATCAACCCACCACAACAAAACCACCCACAAAACCCACCACTAGCAAACCAACCTCCTAGACCCCGAACTTTAGGAGAGTACTCCCGTCCTAGCCACCAAGGCTATCGAAACACCATTGAGCTCACTCAAGGAGCCAATGTGTCCCCCTTGCGATCCGACACCATCCGGTTGGTGCAAAGCGGATGTGCATTCCATGGACTTCGTTCCGAAGATCCTAATCAACATCTCAAGGATTTCCTAAAAATCGTAGATTCCATAGACTTTGATGTTGCAACTAGAGAGACGACCCGATTATGTCTATTCCAATTCTCTCTACGTGACCAAGCTAGTCAATGGCTTGAGCATTTACCCGCGGGATCCATCACCTCTTGGGATGATCTCACTTCTCGTTTCCTTGCTCAATTTTTCCCACCGGGGAGAACTACCAAGCTTAGATATGACATCTTGATGTTCCAACAACGTCAAGGTGAAACTCTCTATGAAGCATGGACCCGTTTCAAGGACTTACTCCAAAAAGTCCCTCATCATGGCATAGATCTTTGGCTCCAAGTCCAAATCTTCTATGACCATATCGATCTCTCCACAAGGCGAGCCATTGACCAATCGGCCGGTGGCAAGCTACGTGATCTAAGTGCGGAAGAATCATGGGAACTCATAGAAGATCTTGCTCTCTATGACAACGAAAGTTGGAATGATCCCCGTGATTTGAACAAAACGGTCAAGGCAATATCTTTGCCTTCGAACAATTCTAGCACTCCCGACCGTAGGATCATGGAACTTGAGGACCAAGTCAAGTTTCTTATGAAATCCTACGAAGCTCCTAAACCTTCAAGCCAAGTGGACATAATCACTTCTTCATGCGAATTATGTAGTGGTCCCCATGACACTTGTGATTGCGTGGAACTCCCCGAACAAGCTTTTGCGGATTACGCATCCTCGCGTACCGACGAAGCGGGAGACAAGTGGTACACTTTCAAACCCGAGCCAAACCCCTACGGTGATTCCTACAACCCTTCTTGGAAAAATCACCCGAACCTTAGGTGGAAGCAAAACCAAAATATGCCCCAAAACAATTCTTCCAATCCACCTAATCGTTACCAACCAAACGGTCCACCCTCTAACTGTACTTTCAACAACAATCCTTCTAATAACTATGGTAGTACCAATAATCTTGAAGGGTTGATGTCCAAGTTTATGGCATCTCAAGAAGCTCGCATAGCTAAGTTTGAAGCCGATTTCAAACAAAAGCAAAGTGAGATGACCAATAAAATTGACACATTGTTGAAAGCTCTCAATGACCGAGAAATGGGAGCACTCCCAAGCGACACGGTCAAGAACCCGAAACTAAACGTTAATGCCATATCATCGGTTTCGTCACCTACTTCTTGTCCACAATACTATTCGGTCAAAGCAATGAACACGTGTTTCAAGCAAACCCAAATTCTTCAAAAGGACCAATCGAATAAAACATCCGATATTAAACCGGTCAAAAGCATAATTGAAACACCTCCTACACAAAACCTTGACGATGAATTCAAGGAACTTCGCCTTGAACGTCCGGTTATTGAAGTTTTAGCAAGAGCTCCCTACTACAACGCCCTTTTAGAGAAATATGAGGAAAAGCTTAAGTTGGGTAAGAATGGGACCGCCTTCGTTCGGAATAAGTTGCCTAAGAAATTAGATGATCCGGGCATATTTGTTTTACCTTGTAGGATCGGGAACTCCGAAACTTTCGACATATTAGCCGATCTTGGGTCAAGCCTTAATTTACTTCTTTTGTCCCTTTACACCACTCTTAAGCCGGGAAAATTAGATGACACGGAGGTAATTATAGGTCTTGCGGATGGTAGTGTAGCATATCCGGTAGGGGTAGTGAAGGACGTACTAGTGCATATAGGGAAATTAACTATGCTAGCCGATTTCCACGTCCTTGATATGGTAAGTGACACTACATGCCCTTTGTTAATAGGAAGAGGATTCTTAGCTACCGCAAGTGTGATGATCGATTGTAAAGAATCTAGGATAGCGGAAGGAGAAGGAGACACTTGGTCGGTCTATGATGTTAAGAGGCATGCTTATGATACTAATGAGGAACCGACACCTCATTGGGTAGATTTGAATATGAGACCATCTAGATGCGGACCTTGGGCTAATGAAAACTTTATAGGACCTCAACGCCCATTTTATTTAGAAGAGGAGTTTATAAATAAAACGCATTCGGTAGAGCAACTCATAGCTAGGGATGAAGAACTAAACCCTTTTGAGGATCCCTTAGTCTTTAGGAAAATGATTGAATTCCTAGGAGTGATGCCTATCAATTTAGGAATGAACAAGTGGAAAAGGGAAGGGGATAAGTGTAGATGGAATTGGGACAAGCCACCTAAGGAAGGTGACGGATCATGGCATATGAAGATGATTCTATATGATCCGGATGGAGAAAAGTTTGAGAAGTCATACCGTACCAAGAAAACCGATAGGAAATTGAAACCTAAGTTTGATCCCAAGGATGTCCTCGACGAGGAGCTCACACGCATAGAATAGCCCGTGACCTTGAGTCTAGCTACAAGACTCGTAAATAAAGAAAAGCGCTTCTTGGGAGGCAACCCATGTTTTGTGTGTTTTTATTTGTTTGATTTTTATTTGTTTGATTTTATTTGTTTCCGTATGCGTGTCTTATTTTTATTGTTGGTAAATCATGTTTCAAAGTAAATTGTGAAAATGCTTTATTTTGTTTTTAACTTCGTCTTAATTACATATAAAGGTATTTTGCAAAAGCTAAGTGCAGGGGAAATCTGAATTTATTTATAAGAACGAAAATGACCATGATTCACTACAATAATTAATGAGCATGTATATTACTATTTGTTAGAGTCAAATGCTTGTATCGAGTTATAATGATGTTTTGCAGGATTTTCCAGGAAATAAGGCATAAGTTTTTCCAGAAATTTTCCGGAAACTTAACATAAGATTTTTCCAGGAACATTCTGACGGCGTCAGGAGTCACAACCTGACGGCGTCAGGTACTAAAATTCTGAAAAATTTTGCGAGTTTTGTTTAAACCGGAGTCTTAAAGTTTTTGTTGATTCTTTAGTTTTATAAACTCCAGGAAATCTGCAAACATTCATTCCACAAGCATTATATCTTAATTTGCTTTCTAGGATTTTTTTTAGTATATATAGATTGCCACCGATTTTACGCGAGGTTTGCCTTGATTGTTTTCTCAGGTTTAACAGGTTATATATGACAAGAAGATGATTTATATTTGTGGAGGGAAGCTTTCAAAGTTCATTTTCTTGGAGGAAGATCTAACGTTGTTGACACATTATCCACACCGAACGAATCAGGGGAGTATATGTTTTCATTCTTTTACCTGCTTTACTTTTACATCCTTTAATTGAACATTGGGGACAATGTTCATCCTAAGTGTAAGGGGAGGGTAAATGATGATACCTTATAGAATACAATTGCACTTGAGTTTGTTTGTTTGATAGTAGGTGTGTAATAAAACTAAGAGAAATACTTGTTAGGGCAATTTTAGTGCCAAATTTAAATTTTTTTACAACATTTAGGAGTGAAACTTTAGCCTTAACAAGCGTCTCATGGATAGGAGTTGTATGACTAGTACAAAACCGTACCACTTAAAAAAAAATTCCACCCAAATATGTGAGGTTCGCCTTTAGATTTGATAGGAAAAGCATTCATTATTAGTGCTTATGAGTGTACCGGTAGTATTTAGATTCTAGAACTTGCGTTAGTGATGCATCCCGAGACCGCTAGTGAGACTACATTAGTGTAGTAGGATTTACTACATGATAAGAGGCATTAGGATCACCCTTGTGTTTAAACCCGTATCATAATTACTTGACCATTTAAGTCAATTACCTTGACTAGTAAAGTCAATTAATTTTTCCCACACCTTTGCGTTGTACTCATTTTTAGTACACGATACCCCTAGTACACCCCTCCGAGCCTATCTTTTCGTTTCTAACTTTAAGCATTTTACTTAAAGGAAGAATTTGTTAACAATCCACCCAAATGTGCAACCAAATCGCCTTAGCCTTCCTTGTCCCCTGACTTATGGATAAGTGCAAAGCTTTCATCTAGCTAGGCCATTTTGTAATTTATTTTTTGCTTTTAACCTTTTTTTTTAACAACAATAGTAAAAAGGTTGAATCTTTTTTATCTAAGCGTACATTCCTTATTTAAGTGTTTATTATTGTTATTTCTTTGACGTTATGGAATTTTAAGTACCATAAAATTTCAAATTCTAGAGAATGTAAAATCCTATAATCTAAAATATTGTTTTAATTCAATAGAATAGTCTAATTCTATCTTTTCATGACCATTTGCAGGGACTTTCAACAATAAAATCGAAAATCACTTTTTTCAAATTTTAGATAATTTTAATTGATGACAGAATATGGATAAAGCCTTGGTTATAAAGGGATTTGATTTGTCATTGATTAGGAGTTAAGTTATTCTCCTCAACAAACTACCAAGGTATATATCATCTTCAATTATTTTTTTCTATTGTTGAGTGTTGCTAATATTCATGTCCTCAACAAACTACCAAGGTATGCAGCTTTAATAAAATACGTGACACAAACTTTTTATAATGAATATTATGATAGTGCCAATCCACATGTCTCATAAAATCATAACATATGATTGACCATGACTAAAATAAATGCAGGTTATGGAAGGAAAAATATGTTAACGAAGTTGAGAGGGATATTCCAGCCTGAAGCTGTTGACACACGTGAACCAGCTATTCAAAAAAATACCCGTGGACGTCCGAGCGCAAAGGACAAAAAGGGCAAGGCTACACAAGTCCTGGACTTGAATGAAGTCCCTGACTTGGATGAAGTACCAATCGTAGATCACCGAAGAAGTACAAATTCAAGATCTACAAAAGTCCCGAACTTGCGGAAAGAACCTGCAAGACATAGCTCTTACACGGGTGATAGTCTACGCCACAGATTATATGATGGAGATAGTGTGGGCAATGATTTTATTGAGCATATTCCACATATTTTCCGTCCATACGTAATAAGCATACATAATGTGCGGGGTGATGGAAATTGTGGGTTTTGGTGCGTTGCCCACAGTCTTGTTCAAAACGAAAATAGGTGGGCCGAAGTCAGACATATGTTATTGCAAGAGTTAGATTATCATAGGCAAACTTACATAAATATGTGGCAGCAACATGACTGTGACCTACTTTGGTATACAATAGACTGGTTCAATGGAGGTGCACCTATCGGTCGTTGGATGGTGATGCCACTCACGGGGCTGGTTATCGCTTCAATGATTCACCGACCTGTTGTATTTATATCCCAACAAGGTTGGAACACATGTTTTCCGCTTTTTACCGGGCCAAACTTATCACAACGAACCGACCCCCTCGTGATTGCCCGTGTGGGGGAGAGAGAGACTATGCTCACTACATTTTACCGACGCTAGACAGAGATTCTCCACTACCCCATATCAACCCACAATGGAGGTATTTCAGAGAGCCAGTTGCAGCCGAATAGGAAACTTTGTATCAACATCGACTAATGGTTCATTGATTTATGTTGTAAATAATTATACCGACAAAACCATTGTAAATGATTACTGATTTATGTTGTAAATAATAGAGATACCGACAAAACATAGTGAATCATATGTAAAGTTATTTGTATTTGTAAAAATGTAATTTTTGTATTTGTAAAAGTTGTTAAATATAAAAGTTGTAGCATAATGTGGTGGATGATCAAAATCAGGTGGTGTAGCAGCAAAACGTGGTGGAGCAGCAGCAAAACGTGGTGGAGCAGCAGAATAATGTGGTGGAGCAGCAGAATAACGTGGTGGAGCAGCAGCATAACGTGGTGGAGCAGCAGCAAAACATGGTGGAGGAGCAGCGAACTAGGATTTTGGACAGCATGGTGGAGGAGCGAGTCTACCAGGTTATCGAGCATCAGGAATTGTTGAATTTTGCAAGCAGGATTAGGGCTCTTGAAATTTTCTATGAACAATTGAAAGAAAGGAAGGATGGGACGGAAAGGGATGCGAACAGGGAAGAGAGCTCTGGTTCGAACCGGTTGGGGTGAAAGTTTTTAATGATTATGGTGTTTGTAAGGTTTTAGTATGTTTGTAATCTGATGTATGGAATGGTTGCTACTTTTTACTCCTTGATTGTAGCAGTACCTTCTTTAAATAATATGTTAACGTTGTCGTTTAATTAATAATAACAGTTGTTGTTGCAGTTATTTAATGTGGTAATATTTAACGTGTTATTATACAAACAAAATAATTATACAAAACATTATACATATACAAACAAAATAACAGTCCCGGACTTGAATGAAGTACCAACCGTATATTCCCATCGATTAAACTTGTTGTAAACGATTACTTATTTATATTGTAAATAATAGAGATATCGATTAAACTTGTTGTAAATGATTACTGATTTATATTGTAATTAATTTGTTTAAATTCTTATGGCTAAAAGGTACAAGAAGAAGCATGGTATTGACTATGAAGAGGAAGGATGTACGAGTGATACATGCGAGATCCGAAAACCAAGTTCCAGATATCCACACCAAGCCGTTCAACGAGCGAGATTTCTCAAGACTAAGGATGATGCTTGGAGTCGGGAAATCAAGTTTAAAGGGGGTGTTGGATCGTAAACTTGATTTAGTCCAATAAAGATTGGACTATCCATAAAAGCCAAAGCCCGTGATCAAGAAGCTTCTAAAATGACGAAGAATGGTATGGAAGCTTCTAGAATGTTGTAGAATGGTATCTATAGAAATGTTTAGAATATTGTAGTAGATGATAACTACTAGAAGTATCTAGAATATGATAGAAATATCTAGTAGGAGTTTTCTAGAGTTAGATGATTAGATAAGGATGATGATGTATTAAGAATGATCAAGATGATACAAGAAGTATTTAGATCATAGTAGAATATCAATGGAAATATCTCGTCTCTAGAATATTCCATGGAGGAGTATAAATAGGTGTTAGGGTGATCCATTTGTAAGAGAATGAAGAAAAGCTTAAGAAATAAAAGTTACATTGTAAAAGCTCTCTAAGTATTCCTCTCTTCATCGAATATAAGCCTAAAAGGCTCTCGTGTTTCCAACATATACGATTAATATCGGGTTGAAGATCTTCATATGTGATAACAGGAAGTTTCTTAAAAGTTTCACGGTCAGTCGGACCGTGAAACCCATAACGTCGAAGATATTCAACGTCAGCATTTTGCGTCAGGATATATGACAAAATTTTTAGTTGTACCTCATCAGCGTTTGAGGTCACATCTTCTATAAACTCAAGAGATTTTTTGTTTCTTTCGGTTAGATTGTAGTCTAGTGTGGGTGATGCTTCCGACATGGTGGTATACGGTGGTTGTGGGTTGTGTTCACGATGGTTGGTGGTGTGTTTAGTGAGAGAAACGCCTAGCATTTTTCTAGAGATAGAGAAGTGGTAGAAATGGTCTGAGATGAAAGATGAAATATAGGAAGATATATATAGAAGAAAAACTTAAGGTGATAAAAAACAATAAGATACGGAGTAAAAAGATTTTCAATGTTATCAATTAAGGTTTTATTTTGTTTCAAATGAAAAATCAAACTTTTAAATTACAACCAATTAAAAAAATTCAGAAAAAAACGACATTTGATTAATGAACAATGCAATAATTATAACTTTTTAAAGAAAAATGATGGGGAAACCTAAATACATGTTTAATTTCATGCCTAAAGTTATGAGAAATGATCATGTAGTTTGTGAAAAAATGGTCAAGTGACTGCAGCCACGGGATCATGCCACATAGCTTTTGGACTTTTTTTAAAACTGTACGTCACTTAGTATAGACACTTATTTTTAGCGAGTGGAGCAATACATAAGCACATTATTCTAGTTTGTAAAAAAGTTGTGCAAAAACATTTGAACCTGTTTTTCTTAATATACGAGATAGCATGGCCCGTGCGATGTGCGATGCACGGGCTTTGTTCACCCTAAAGAATCATCGGTTTTGCATAGGTTATGTGTATTTGGTTATTATGCTCAGTTTTTTTTGATCAAGGATACTCAACTGAAAATGAAGTTCATTTAACTAACTTTTTCTGAATAGAATTATTTGAAGAAAAAGGTATCAAATATATCAGTGACTTTCATCATCGTAATCCCGCAACGTCGGAAAACACCATATCTCTTCTTAACCCACAACCTTTTATGTTCATTTTAAATAATTAATCAACCTCATTATAAATTTTTTTCTCGGCATCATTTTCAATTTATTTATTTATTTTTGCTAGCTTATCTGACGTCAAATTTTGTTATATAGCATATGGAAATGAGCTTAAGCTATTTGATAAGTTCGCTCCATTGGTGCACCCAGCTTTGACCAATATTCATGAAGTCATTTCAATTTATGGAGTAAAAAGATCAAATCAAAGTTTCAACATGTAAGCATGATGATACCAACACCATGACTCACACTTGTAACGTATGAATACATACACCTCACATAAAACATGTTACGTGCCTCTTAACCATTCAACTCAATAATCTACATACTATTTCATACCAATCTCATCATCTGTCACAATCCAACATATAGACAACATCATTCAACCTTTACCAACATCATATCACAACCTAAAAAAACCAAAAAATACGGATACTCAACATCACTCAAAGCTGCTTGGACACAAATCATTATTAGTCGTTCATCACTGTTTTGGAAAACCATTGAGCACATATTTTTGTTAACAACACCGGAGTAAAGTAAGTATTGATTAGAAGAGTCGCAATGGTAAAAAATATGCAATAAGCTTATTGTTAGCTGCATGTTATAGTACTTGATGGTAAAAGATATGCATGGTAGATATAAGTAGACCCATGTGCAATCACTTGGTATCCTAAAGATGGAAGGTCTTATTTAGTGCAAAGATTTTAAATACTACGCAACTTATTGGTAAATCAGTTATTTTCATAAACATACGAAAGGGTAGAGTCAACATTTTGTAAACTCTTGGAAGGCATAAGAAGTTAATTAGTTTTTCTTATAAAGCTTCAAATGAAAAGATTTAGTGTCTTAACTATCAGACGATAATAATGACTGTCAAGAAACACAAAGGGTTCCAACCACTTTTCGATCTTTTATGCAACATTATGCATGGTTTTTTGACAGTTCTGTTTGATCCAATGAATCCCTACGGTTGATTCATGTTTAATCTTCTTAAAGCCCATTGCAGCAACTTCTTTCGTCTTTTTAAACCCGTCTTCTAACTTATCCTTGATCCTGATTTGGCTGCTATGCGTTCGTTAAAGAAATAGTTATAATGTCTGTTTATATGTGGTTTTTTGACACTTATGTTTTATCCAATGAAACCATGCGCTTAATCCATGTTTGATCTTCGTAAATACCGTTGCAGCCACTTCTTTTATCTTTTTAAACCCGCCTCCTTGATCTTGCTTCGGCTGCTATGTGTTGGTTGAACGTAAACATGCATAATATCGGACTGCTTCTCCCATCAGTAAAAACTTTTGTCGAACTCGGCTGCATATGAAAGTTGGAGAGTCTTTTAATAGTCTCATTGTGCACAAAGAAGCTCAACACTTGCAAAGCATACACGTCTACTAATCGTGTGAAGCAAATAACATAATAGAATTAATCCAAGATCATATGAAACAGAGTGCATGATACATCAAAAAATGTGTTTCACCTATAAAAAAAAATGAAGAATTGATATAACAATTGTTTCGTAAACCCAAAATTTTATTGCTCATTCTCTCAGCGTGTAACCCTCATTCAAGTTATAACTTCAAATGATTGACATGTTATAATGTTTCAAATGATTGACATATTAAAATTCAATTTGTGCAATGTGGTCCACTTATGAGTAAGATGTCAACCACTATATCATGCATATCAAACTTCAATGGTCAAAATCACATGAGAATGCAGGTTATTGTATTACCCAAAGTATATCGATCATTCTTGATTAATTAATTATCCATCCACATAAATTGAGAAATTAAGGCATATAATCATTTACAGGATGCACCTTTGTATTCTTTTATCTTCATCTTTCACGACGTATACCATGAATCAAAAACCTACTCCGAAACCTAAACAAAATCAGTAATTTCAAGCCTATAAAAACAAAAACTAAAAAAAATATATGTGAGTGAAGTTAATGCCTAAATAATAAATATAACTTTTCAATAATATTGAGCAAACTCACCACTTTCAGAGTTTCAGTTGTAAAACCTTGAAGAATAACATGCATCATCTCACCTGTCATGTTGTCATCTTGCTTTACCATTGTCATCAAACATTATAAATCATATTAGCTTCACTTAGTTTAAACTTGACCCCCAATAATTGTCTACAGCTTATAATTTCTGATATAGCAATTGATATAGCTATCCAAAATAGAAGAGTCTTGTAGACAAAAGGTTTTAAGTTAATTGGAAACAATATTTCGAAAGCTAAAGATATAAGCTGTCATAAAAGGCTAAACCAAACTTGAAAACCATGAAACTTTATCATCATCCACTCCTTTCACATAATCCATCAAGGATTCATAAAATTGTTTGATTAAACACTAATAAACAAATTTCATTAATATCACAAAATACCAGGTTGTAACAATACCCCCCATCTGAAAAACAAACCAAGAACAAATAATAATATATCAAAATCAAGACAATACCTGTGAGATTATGTAATTGTTTCTTTTCTCCATATATTATAGATACATATATATATTGAGATAATGATACATGGTTGAAGAAAGAAGAAGGTGAGCAACTTAACTGCCTCTTTAGCGTGTAGATATGACCAAATGGGAAACATGATATGGAGAAAGACTAGGTTACAGAGACCAACATCTTTCATGGCCTTTCTTTTTTTTTCTTTCCCTAAACAGTTATGGACTATTCAATGCTCAGTTGTCCAATATTTGAGCCTGTTACAGTAAAAACATTTTTCCCTTTTATTAAATAAGAAGATATGAAAGTATTTTGCTAAGTGTTGCAATTGTAGATAGAATGAAAGCACTGAGAGAACTGCAATTGCATACGTTTTGGCAAAAGGCAACTTCAGGTTAAAAAAATATTTACTAACCGTTCACCACCAATACTAAAGACAACACATATACCAGTTGATGTGGTTTCATCCACATAATATTGAACCTAAAAAAATCAGTAGAACAACACGTGATTTACTCGTTGTTGGGAAAAAGCAAGGTAAAAGACTGATAATAAATCAAAAGTAAGAAGATTAGTACGTTAAGTCCAATACACTTGTAGAGTTCTTTGTCATCTTGTTTTATCCAGCACAACCCATGTAGTGTAATCAATAAATAAGAAAGCAACTGAAATTTGTTGGACCAAAATCCTCATTTGCAGCATCTTGGAGCTCTAGGCTTGCAAAGACATGCGTCCGAAACTAAGAACTTCGCAAGTCGCAACAGCTTGAGCAGACTAAAGTAACGCCAATTCTACGGCAGAAAGAAAAATTAGTACATCAATAATATATATAAGTCTCTCAGAGACATGAAAAGACACTTTTAAATGCCATATCAAATTATCAATATAATCATTTTATATAGTTAATGTTAAAGAAAATGAATAGGTGTGAATACGTTTTCTATTCTTGCATTTATTCGAAGTGGAATTAGTTACTTTAGTTTGTAGTCATTTACTAATAGAAAAACTAATTTATGTCATTACTCACCCTCAAACTCAATTTACAATTTGTTTATAAAACTCTTGCATTGAACGAAATATGATAAGTTCACAAAATAACTGGATGCATTTAAGTCATGAAACTTTAAAAGCTCTTAAAAGCTTCAAAATAAGCTCCACATGTACTAAATTCATTAGCTTAAACTACATATTTGAGTTTCTTAGCTTGTGACATTAATGCTCACATTCAATAGGGGGAACTCATTCTTTATATATATATAGATATAGATATAGATATAGATATAGATAGATAGATAGTGATATCATGGTGTCATTAATAAGAGTTATGCCAATAGTTTTCTCTATATAAATTGTGCAGATGGTCTCATTATTGAAAAACGCAAGACATTTGTCATATGATATACATTTTTAAAAAAATTCTTTAAGTGGAAGGTGTGCGATAAGATGTTCGTTATTTTTTTAAAATGTATGCATTTAGCACTAAACTATCAAGAATTCATTATATTTTTTTACGTTATGGATATTTTTGGGAAGGTAGCCTCAAGTATGTTCGCCTCTATTTGAATCGAAATCGATAGTACAATAGGGTGCTAGCATCAAGTGGATTAGTTTATCTAAAGAATGGTATGAGCTAGCTAAAAACTAATTGGCTTGCACATTATGTGATTAGTGTAGAAAAAACTTTAAAAGGATTGTGACTCGTTGATGATTCAATGTTGTGGCCGGTTTTTATAAAAAGTAAATAATCCGTTAATGTTTAATATTTCATCTGTAGACAACCAATTAACATGTTTTTTATTCTACATGTACCATATTAGGCTGGACACAATAAGGCGACCCGCGACCCTCTTTTTTTCCTGTCACGTCAGCTTTCTCTCTCCCGCGACCTGCAGGCGATTCAGTGCCACAGTAAGGGCGACCTACACTACAAAAAACATACCCCACAAAAATTCCTTTTTAATTAAATAAACACACACAAAGAATTAAAAAAAACGACCGACCGTCGTGTACACGAACGATTTGAATTTTGTTTTCATTAGACCGACTATCCACAACAAGCATGACCGAGTCCACAAGGGTCGACCGAATCGGCCGTTGCCCTTGTTGCGTCCAGCCTTACTACTCACAACATTTCATAAGTATAATTTCTTGTTCAAAATCTCTGGTATCGTGGTTGATTCACAACCTTCCTTTTTAACAAAGGGTATCGTGGCTCGAGCTATTTTATCACCTCAGTGCCAGCTCAGAAATTCATTTTTAACACTCATACACTAAAATACCAACTCTCACATGGCTTGAGCCATTTACACTTAATATATATATATATATATATATATATATATATATATATATATATATATATATATATATATATATATATATATATATATATATATATATATATATATATATATATATATATATAGATTTGCGTTCAAGTGGTGAACACCTTAAAATAGTGAACAATAGGCACCAATGAAAAACTGACACTTGTTATTTATTTAATTACAAAAAAGAAAATTACATTAAATTAAGTTTTTAATTTGAAACTAATTAAAAGGGCATTTCGGTACTTACAACTCCAGTAAAATATCCCTACCCTATCATTTCTCTCATACTCAGAAATCTCAAACACAATATTTCGTCTTCTCCATTTTCATTTATGTCTCTCTGATCTAATTTATATGTGCCTTTTATTTCTTTCCTTATCATTCCTTTCGAAAAATCTGGTCAAAGCTCCATAAAAATCCTATCAAAACCATATTGATATTTTTTGTGAAATCCTAAAAGTAAAACCATACGGGAAAGAAAGTTCGATATCTTATATCCATGTAACTATGTAAGCCTTCATCCTTCTCATATTCTGGCGATCCGCAACCGAATCTTTCGATCGTGAGGCCATCGACTTTGAGCCGCCATTCTTAACCGTCTTTATCAGTCGCTCGATCTTCATCAAATTGAGCCGGTGACTTGTGGGAATTCATTTAAGTTCTACATGTTTCTAGTATATGCATTACCTATTCATTTAAGTTCGATATATTTTTTGCGTCCCATTGTTATGAAGGAGACTGGAGAGTTCCATGTTTATTAGTTAAAAAGTAAATGATAGTTCAGTGTTTATTACTCCCTTGAAAAGTAAAAATGCATAATGTTTATGTATTATAGTTAGCCCTTTATACAATGTATTATAGGTGTTTATGTATTAGTTAGCCCTTTATACAATGTATTATAGGTGTTTGTGTATTAGTTAGCCCTTTATACAATGTATTATAGGTGTTTATTATTTTCATATGGATTTTTGTATCAATAATTATAGGTGTTTATGTATTAGTTAAGTTTATGTTTATCTAATTTGGGTTTTTAGTTTCGGCAACTAATATTTTTGTCATATCAAAGTTTGGATCAATAGTTTATTATGAAGACATTAAAGATTATATGTATCATTGTTTACTATGTCGATATCGATGCTTGAGTTGTTAGTTTTGTGTATAATAGACATTTATAAAAATCATGGAAGCTATCACAAAAAATGTTCACCTTATAAATGGATGAATTTGTTAAAAAAAAATAAAATGAATAAATGTACGTGTCAAAAAACTTAGTGTGTCACTTGAAATGTATTATAAAACTGAGTGTGTCAAAAAATTTAAAATGTGACTTCAAATGTATCAATAAATTAAATATGTCACTTAAAATGTATAATAAAATTAAAATGTATAATAAAATTAATTGTGTCGAAAAACCTAGTTTGTCACTTGAAATGTATAAAGAAACTATGTGTGTCAAAAATTTAGTATGTCAATAAAAATGTATAAACAAAAAATTAGTGTATCACTACTAATGTATCAAACGATTAAGTGTGTCACTAAATATGTATGCAAAAACTTGACGTGTTACTAGAAATGCATCATAAAATGAAACTAGATGTCACAAAAAATATGTCAAAATATTAGTGTGTCACTCTAAATGTAACCAAAGATTAATCGTGTTTCAAGAAATTTAGTGTGTCACTCTAAATGTAACCAAAGATTAATTGTGTTTCAAGAAATTTCACTAAAAAATGTGTCAAAAATATTAGCGTATCACCGCAAATATAACATAAAATTTATTATGTTTCCAGATACTTCGTGTTAGTATGTTCCGAAACTAGACTAGTGTATTAGTTGTTTTTCAAAGTAATATTATGAAAATAGTCTAGCGTTTAACACCGATGACATGTATTTTTTTTCTTGAGCAAAGATAACGTGTAGCAGTAGCTTAAAAGCTAGACTCCAGAATTTGTGAAACAAATATTATACTAGTAGTGAAGCATGAAAAGAACATACGAGTAATAGTTTTCATTGGAGTTGATGTCCAAATTTAGAGGGTCACATGAGGTGTCTAACAAATGTGTTGGAAGTTTGTCATCAACTTTGGAAATAAATTTGGTTAAAAAAAATAAATAATAAAAAAAAAATCCAAATAATAAATATTTTATTATGTGTACCACACTTTATAGTTTAAAAAATATTATTCAATCGAAATGAGAACTGACGCAATCACTAAAATCAGTTCGATATATGTTGTATCAAAATCATCTTAAAATAGAGTATATAAAAATAGCCATGGTCTTTCATTTATTAACAATATTGCCATTATCATTAATTGTTCTAAATAAATGCAAATCTCATCCATAATAATTGATCCAACGGTCCACAAGTGTACCTATTATTTTCTACTTTAAGGGTGTACACCACAATAACGCCACCCTATATTTATATATATATATATATATATATATATATATATATATATATATATATATATATATATATATATATATATATATATAATTATGATCGAGAGGGTGATGGTGGCTTGACTGTGATGGTGGTGGATGTGGTGGTTATCTCGAACCAAACAACCGAAGCAAACAAATTCACCCATTGCCACCCTTGTCTTGATGACGGTGATGGCGTGGAGGAGCGATGGTTGGTGGAATGACGGCGAGATACGGCGTTGAAGTGTGGCGGTGGTGCGTGAGTCGGTTCTAGAGAGAAGGAGAAGAGATGAATAATAGAGAGAAGATATATCTGACTAGTTTTAGTGTTTTGATTTTAGGTGAAAAAGGGGCGGGATCTTGAGCCAGAGATTGAAATTTTGGGGAAAAAAGGGGCGGGATCTTGAGCCAGAGATTGAAATTTTTGGGAAAAAGGTGAGCTCCAAATGTTTAATGAGTTGAGCTCAACCTTATGTAAGTTGGATTCGAGTTATTGTTGAGTTTTCGAGCTTGTAAATGATTTAATTTTTTTTAATATGTAAGTGTACCAAGTGTAAATAGTATTTATTAATGCATCAAGCTTTTCGAGCTGAAGTCGAACCAGATTCAATTCTTAGGTTATATTTCAATATTAATTTGTGTAAGAAAACACATCTTTACAGATAAATCGAGCTTTTCGAGTCAAGCTCTAGCCGAGTTCAAACTTTCTCAATCCCGGATAACATGATCGAGAGGGTGATGGTGGCTTGCTTCTTAGTGTCTGTGACAAACGGTATACGCCTACCAAGCCGGTGCAACCCATGCATGACCAGTGATAATGGCTAATTCACATGGGTCATGGATCATGTGCATTAGGTTATCACTGGTCACATTCATTAATATGGGTATTTGACATCATATGGGTTATATGCATTGGGTTATAGTTGCTTAGAGTGTCATGTTACGACACATCCACGACTGTTGACAATTGGTAATTAACATGGGTAATGGGTCATGTGCATTGGATTGTAGTGGCTTATAGTACGTGTCATGTTATCGACCAATACATTCCTAGTGATCGACAATGGGTAATTAACATGGGTAATGGGTCATGTGCATTGGGTTATAGTGGCTTATAGTGTCATGTTATCGACCAATACATTACTGGTGATCGACAATGGGTAATTAACATGGGTCATGGGTCATGTGCATTGGGTTGTAGTCGCTTATAGTGTAATGGAAACCATGGATGACCTGTGATAATGGCTAATTCACATGGGCGACTGTTTTAATACAAAATACACTAAAGGGTGCGCTTGGTTCAAACTTGGAAAAGGGAAAAGGAAAGTGTAAGATAATGGTCGGGAAAGGGAAAGGTAAAGAAAATCAATCCCCCCAATTTATTGGGTAATGATCCATTCCTCACAATTTGGTAATGGGTCATTGCATTATGCTTTACCAAGCATATTTTTTCATTACCTTTCTCATTCTTCAATTCACCCCCTATAACCCCCTACCAAGCATTAGGGGTGTTCAAAAAACCCGAGAAACCAAAAAACTGCTCAATTCGAAACTGAAAAAAACCCGAAACCGAAGAAACCGAAACCGAAAAAAACCGAAACCGGAAAAACCGCTTATCACGGTTCGTTTCGGTTTTTACTTTTAGATATCAGTGGTTAACCGAACGAACCGTATGTAATATAAATAAATTACCCGCCCCGCGATGGATAGTTAAAATCTTCCAACTAACCGAACCGAACCGCCCCGTGAACACCCCTACCAAGCATGCCTTAAAATACAAATGTAGCTTTAATACTTATTAGTTTTAAAACTTTTACTACTTTTTACTTTTAGTTTTTATACTTTTAATACTTTTAATCATTTTTAAACTTATAATATATAAAAGAGTATCAAACACACTTCACTTTTAAACTTATAATATATACAAAGAGTATCAAACACACTTTACTTTTAAACTTATAATATACATTATACAAAGCTTATCAAATACGCTTCACACACTTTCACATAATCCTTGATGCGTGGTTTTGTGACCTTACAACAGGTTTTACCTCTCGAGGGATCTCAAGAGGCTTACAACCCCACCAGGTAGTGTACCTGACCGATGTAGTATAGGATAGTGGTAAGTACGGGGGATTGATCGTTCTCT
>LBNU01035532.1:135019-150140 GCA_014162995.1 Artemisia annua
TTTTCTCTATTCACTTCACTCACACACATTCGTTTTCGACTTATTCGCCGTCAAATCTTCGCTGGGATAACGAACCGAGAAATAGTACTCTACTATACTCACATCAATTATGGCGCCGCTGCCGGGGAAGGCTTGAAACGAATTTGACGTTTACGTTTGTTGATTTGTGATTTGAAGAACCTTCTCCCGGGAAGTTATCGTTTTTGAAAAATAAAATAAAAAAAGTAAAAAAAAAAAAAAAAATCAAAAATACTAAACACTTTTCCTAAAGTGTTTGCAAAACTCCAAAAATATAATAAACATCCTCCGTCTTCCGTTGAAGGAGGGCGGTTGTAAACCAAATAAGCTTTCGCAACAAAAGAATAATCGTGAAATCAATTGTTACCCGATTAGCCCATAAAGCGAAAAGGTTTCAGTTGACGTAACGGTTAACAAAAAGATAATAAATACAAAAGAAGAAAAATATAAAAAGAAGACAAAAAGATTTTGCTTTTACGTTTTCTTTATTAAAAACCCAAAAATATTTTCTTTTTCGATTTGATTTTTGATTTTATGTTTGATTTTCGTTTACAAAATGCAAAAAATAATCTTCTTATCCTCTTATATTTGATTCTTCTTCTCAAATCCTCTTATGTTTAATTCTTATGGATCCGTTTTGTTTTAAGTGTGGAGAACCGTTCTTTCAAGGTTCTTGTGTTTGGTGTACGTGTGAACAATGTGGTAGTGATATTCGTGACGGCGTTTGTTTGTATTGTAATTCTCCCGAATATGTTCAAAAATCGTTTAACAATTTTTCAAACATTCCCGATTATTATCCGACACCACCACCTTCGTTCACTTGTTTTAGTTGTGGAAACCCATCTGATGAAGGATTACCTTGTGGACAATGTTTTTGTAATCAATGTGGATATGTCAATTGTATATGGTACGTCCAAAGTGCTGAAACGTCTTATGCTTGTAATACGAGTTTTGATAATTATCCTCAAAACGATTTTAATCATCCTTTTCAAAACTCGTATGAGCAAGTACCGTATTATAATGGAGATTCTTTTCAAGGTTCGTCGAATTTTCAAATGTTGGATGAAGTTATGGAGGAACTGAAATCTTTTGGTGAAATGCTACAAAAGTTTACGGATAATCGTGTTACTCATACTCCCGATCCTCACGAGAAGTCTATTGCAGAATTACTTGCTGAAGAGAGAGCGTCTAATCCTTTTAAGAATTTTAATTACTACGATTACGACGATGATGAGAAAATTACGATTGTTCTTAATCCTCACAAAGCTTCTATTGTTTCTCCTGTAGAACCCGAGGACTCTCTAAAAATGGGGGACGAGCCTCTTAACACTATTCCGGCAACGGAATCGGACGAATTCAATAAGTCAAGTGTTGAGAACCTCGTCCCAATCCCAAGTGAGTCCGGGGAAAATTCTAACGGTGAAGTTGTTCAAAATACTCCTTTTGATATATCCAAAGATAATCCCGACTCTTCCCATCATTCTCTCACATCAGTTGAGGGAAGTGATTCCGTTTTGGATGAGGTCGATACTTTTCTTGCTAATACTGATTCTTTTCCGATTCATATCGATGATACTTATTTTGATCCAGAGGGGGATATTCTTTTCCTTGAAAGGTTACTGAATGAAGACTCGTCATCTTCTCCCCTTCCAATGAGCAATGAAGTTTTTGACGAATCCGATGATGATACGCTTCCGGATGAGGATGTTCCATACGAAAACACCACCATTCATTTGAACCCTCTTGTTGAACCGAATGATATTCCGATTGAAGAAGATCACGTCGAAAGTGATGATGCTGAAAGTTATTCCGATTCTCACAATGAGTATACTACAAGTGATGACGGCTCTTGTGGAGATATCGATGATGTTGAGGAATCGCGTTCCGATTATGAGTTAGAGGAGATGAAGAATTTTGACTTTGATGACGATGAGATCGAAGATGATTTACTTCGTGAAAAATTATCCAATATCAATCTTCTTATTTCAAAAATCGAAGCTTTTAAAAATCCGACTCCGTCTTCCGATTCTATGATTCCTTCTTCATTTCCTATCCCCGTTATGGATAGTGATTACTTACCCGAGCTTGAAATTTTTCGATTTGAAGAGACGAGTAGTGGCAGTCCCACTATTCATGATGATTTCTCTCTTCCGGATTACGAGCGCTTTAATTTTGAGATTAATTCTTTACCTATTACCGATAATCTGTCTCGTGACCCTCTTTTAGAGGATGTCGATCTATTTCTTGCTACGGATGACTCGATACCACCGGGTATTGAGAATGACGAGGATGATTCATTTCTTGTTGATCTTCCATCTCCTCGTCCGCCCGCGAAACCACCGGATGTAGATTTTGAGTTTGATTCGAATGATGTTATCTTTGGTATGGTGGACGAGATTTATGATCATGACGATCCGGTGCTTAAAATTTTACCCGCCCAACCCGCCCTTGACTCAGATTTTGACTTTGCTTTTATCATCCGAGTGTTTCACCCATTCTCTACTTATCCCATCATTTCTTCTCTTTTCCACTCCACCGGGAGTGAGGATGTTGTCTTTGACCCCGGCATCTCCGTTTTTGCCGGGTGTCCGTCTCATTTGCTCCCCCAAGATTAAGTAAATTCGGGGCGAGTCTAAGCTATACGACTCGATAATAAACAAGCGCTTCGTGGGAAGCACCCCATGCTTATCTTTTTATTTTCTTTTATTAATAACGTGACGTGAGGAGGGGCGACCTCTTCCATATCTTGTGTTTCGTGGTTGTTTGTGTTGTTTGTCCAGGAATTTCCCGACTAATGAAGACTCTCGTGCTCGTTTTTCATCTCATCTCCACTCGAGTCTCATTCTTCATGCTTTTGGAAGTTCGCGTTATATATCCTAAATCTTATCGACTAACATCTTTGGCATAATTAATAAACGGCCATAGACTTATGTTAGGATTACCCTTACCTTTTTAAACATTGAGGACAATGTTTCGTCTTAGTTTGGGGGGGTCAATCTTCGATTTGATTTGACTTGCACTTTCATTTGTGTCGTTTACTCATGCAACCTCGTTTTTCCGCAAAAATAACAAAAATTGAAAAATTTTGAAAAATTGTAAAAGTATAAGAGTTGAAAAGTTGTGAAAAATAGAATAAAAGTTCGAATAAGTGTTTTGACACCGTGTCGACTTTCTTGTTGGCAAGAGTAGGAATAATATTTTGACTTGATCGGGCGTGTTGAGCCCTAGCTTGTTCCCTTAACCAATGATGATCACATAAGCTTGTGCTAGTTTTGTACACAAGGAGCTATAAAACGCGAATTCTTCTTTTAGAATCTGCAAGTTCCCGTACATTACTTTATATATGCGCAGCTTAAAAGCTTTCGCTAGTCTTTTACAAAAGAAGCTATAAAATGCGAATTCTTTTATTAGAGTTTGCAAGTTTCCGTATTTGACTTTAAAAATGCGTAGCTTGATTATCGGCTAAGTATTCGCGAGTACTCATTATTTGAGAACTTTAAAAAAGCGGAGAGCGAGAAATGATAGTGTTTATTTAGAAGTTAGATGCCATACGTGGAGTAGTGGTTCTCTTTAAAGCTCATCGAAGGTACTTGTGGCTTTTTGTTCCCATTAGCTTGTTTCACCCCATATCTTGTGTAAATAATTAAAGATGTCTCGATTTTGACGAAATTTAGTTCTTTATCTTCTTAAGAGAATCTTTGCTTGAAAAGTTGGGTACACATCAAGGATACACTCCATTGTCTCGAGTTGTATTATATTGTATTTCGTTGTATTGCGTAGTACGCATGTGGTTTCGGAGCTACCCTCTAAAGCCCGGTATTCATAAGAGCTAAAGTGCTTTGAGACTTCGGATTGAGATCGGACCTTGGATCCTACATTCTAACCCTAGCAGTTGGCGGTAGGTCTTGGATTGAAACCGTGAAGGTTCGGAGTTGAAAAGTTACCAAGGCAAGAAAAAGAAAAAAACAAAAAAGTGAAAAAGTGAAAAATCAAAAGAAAGAATAAGGATTTATGTTGAGATTTATGGATTATGAGCTTAAGTGTTAAGACTAAAGTTGGTCGCGCGTGAGGTGCATGTGACGATCCTAGATCGGACGCATGAGGTGCACGTGAAATGTACTCGCCAACTTATGTCTATTTTGACATATTCCAAAGTCTATGTATGTATCCAGTATCCTTGATGTGGACCTCATTTTTCGTGCAAACCTTCTTAAAAGAAGATGACTAACTATTTAGCGTTGAGATTCTTGGTATCTTTATCGGACTAATTCATATTGGAATGAGAATATATGAAGCAATTCATTTCTCAACTTAATTTAAAAAATTCTAGATACACTAAGATTTGGGAACAAGGGGTTTTTACACAAGTAACTACGATGAGTAGTATTGACATCTAACTTGTAAATAAATGGTGATCTCGTTCATAAGCTTAGTTTGGGAACTCGTGAAAAATCAAGGATGACGAATTTTATCCTTTTGGTCACTATTCTAAGAATTGTGTTTCTACTCGATGAACCTAATAATTATCGCAAGATAATGAAAGTCGATACACCGTCACCCGAAAGTTATAAGTGTAATAAATGGTGGAACAATGAAAATGGTAAAACGGGGCGTTTAAGGAATTAAATGGTTTCGTATCTCTTTCGAACATTTTGCTACTTTTCAAAGTTAAGTAAAAAGAGTTATGAAATTATTTATCTCTAAAGCGTGATTGAATCCCATTGCGTGAGGACACGACAATATCTTAGTTTGGGGGATTTTTAGAGAACTCTTTTTCTAGAAATAGGGGTTTTGGTAGCCTTCAAATTTTCCAATCCAAATTTCTTAAGCATCTCTCCAATGTATTTAGATTGATTGAAAAATATTCCATCATTTAATTGTTTAATTTGCAATCCTAGAAAAAAGCTAAGTTCACCCATCATACTCATTTCGAATTCATTATGCATTAGTTTTGCAAATTCATCGCAAAGCGATTGGCATGTTGATCCAAAAATAATATCATCTACATAGATTTGAATAATAATAAGATGCTTTTCCTTTTTCTTTGTGAATAAGGTGTTATCTACCATACCCATTTTATATTCATTATGCAAGAGAAAAGATTGCAATCTATCATACCAAGCTTTAGGAGCTTGTTTATGTCCATACAAAGACTTTTTGAGCTTATAAACATGATTAGGTTTTTGAAAATCTACAAAACCGGGAGGTTGTACAACATACACTTCCTCTTCGATGACTCCATTTAGAAACACACTTTTTACATCCATTTGAAAGAGTTTAAATTTATAACTACATGCATTTGCAAGTAAGATTCTTATGGACTCTAATCGTGCAACGGGTGCATAAGTTTTATCATAATCAATACCTTCTTGTTGATTATATCCTTGAGCTACTAACCTAGCTTTATTCCTACAAACTATTCCATTTTCATCAAGCTTATTTTTAAAGACCCACTTGGTTCCTATAATAGTGTAACCACTAGGACAAGGAACTAAGACCCATACATCATTTCTTAAGAATTGATCTAATTCCTCCTGCATTGCCATGACCCAATTTTCATCTTTTATGGCTTCTTTAATATTCTTAGGTTCTATTGTTGACACAAATGCAAAATAATTGCTTTTGTCTTGAGCATGTGATCTAAGTGTTCTTTCATCTAATTCTCCTATGACTTGATCTATAGGATGATCTCTAACTTCCTTAATGTTCTCTACTCTTAGTAATATTTCTTCTAGATCGTTATTTGGTGATTCTATCCTATTTTGACATGCATCTTCTTCTATGATATGATCATCTAGTAAAGGTAATGTCCTAGATTTTGGAGGAGTTTCATCAAAAGTTACATTTCATGATTCTTCAACTTTTGAGGTTTTCTTGTTAAGCACAATGTAAGCTTTTGAGGTTTGTGAATATCCTAGAAAGATTCCATTATATTTTGTAGTATCATTTAAGTTTGGATTTTCTAAGGAATCGAAGATCAAGCATTTGCAACCAAAGACTCTAAAATACTCTAGGGATGGCCTTTTACCTCTAAGAATCTCATAAGGTGTTTTATTAATGGTCTTTCTAATCAAAACTCTATTAAGTATGTAGGATGCGGTTTCTACGGCATGACACCAAAATTTTTGTGGTATGGATTGTTCGTTTAACATTGTACGACTCATCTCTTGTAATGTTCAGTTCTTCCTTTCAACTACCCTATTAGATTGAGGAGTGCGAGGAGCCAAAAAGTTATGAGAGATTCCATGTTTATCACAAAAGACTCCAAATTGTATTTCATTGTCAAATTCTATACCATGATCCGTTCGAATTGAGACAATTGAACAACCCAGTAGGTTTTGCAAATTTTTCCCCAAGACTTTGAATTTGTTAAATGCTTCATTTTTAGCTTTTAGAAATAATGTCCAAGTATATCTTGAATAGTCATCCACTATTACCAAAGTGTAGAAGTTTCCTCCATAGCTTTTAATAGCGGATGGACCAAACAAATCCATATGTAAAAGTTCTAAAACTCTTGATGTTGAAATCATATTTATAAGCTTATGGCTTGCATGGACTTGCTTACCAACTTTACATGCATCACAAAAATGATTATCAAATTTTTCTTTAGGTAATTTCCTAACCAATTCTTTAGATGCAATGTTGTAAATTAATCGCATGTTAGCATGACCTAATCTCCTATGCCATAGGTTGGAATTATCTACCATAGATGCAAGGTTAATTTCAGAGTTACAAGACACATTACTTCGTTTTGTATCATTTTCCTTAGAGAAGATTTCAAGTATGGTATGCTTACGATCGACATCTTTACTAGGTTGAGATTTTGTTTGTTGATACTCCTTGAAGCATACCTAAAATTAGAAATGCAACTCAAACTTTTGGTACCCATTGTTTCTTGGGTCCGATATGGTTAGCACATAAAAATCCCAAGTTGAACACTCTTGGGTCTTGAAGTAATATATATAATTGTTGGATGCCGTATTTTGAAAGAATAAACCAATGGTGGTTTTGAACATGTTTTTTGTTTTGAAAGCTTGGTCTTACATGTCTTTGGTGTTGGGTTATAAAGTCAAAGTACTGCTAAAATAATCAAAGTGTTGTTCAAAGTACTGCTGTTTATCAAGGTGCTGCTTGTTGACTAAATCAAAGTACTGCTAGATAAAGATAAAGACTAAATCGTTTGAAGATAAAGACTAAAGTGTTATTTTAGAATGTATTGTGTATATCTAGAATATTCTATTAGTTAGGGATTGTATACTTGTCGTTCAAGTATTGTAAACCGACTAGGGTTTTCCTTGTGCCTATAAAAGGATCCCTAAGTCATTGTTATTAGTTAGAGAGAGTTTTAGAGAAGATAAAGTTCGATAAACTTTATTTAGGGTTGTAAATCTGTATTCATTAAACAGGTTTAAGGTGATAATATAAAGTATTCAAGTTTGTTATTCTTCTTAGCTTTGTTAAGTAATTCCGCATACTTAATAGAGTAATTCAGTGTTTCATTGTTAGTAGATTAGGATTTATCCAAGGCTACTAAACTTTAACAAGCTATATAAATAGTTTGATCAGAGTACATCGATCCAACAAGTGGTATCAGAGCTTGTGTGGAAACTCTGATTAAGAAGAAAACCCTAGACCTAAATCAACTCAACAAAGATGTCAACGTCCGAAACACCTCAGATGACTTCCATCACTACAGTTCGCATTCCTACTGTCAAGAAGGGAGAGTATGATCTATGGAGCATGAAGATGAGGCAGTACATTGCTATGACTGATTCCTCTCTCTGGGATATCATTGTCAATGGGAATCAAGTCTTAGACGAACCTGTGCATGTTGAAGGCCAACCAAAACCACCTAAACCGACTCTACCAGCTGCTGTCAAGAAGGCTCAAGACAAGGTTCTCAACATACTGCTGTCTGCCATACCTGACAGTCATCTACTAAAGTTTCATAATGCTCAGGATGCAAAACAGTTGTGGGCTGCTATCAAGACCAGATTTGGAGGCAATGAAGCTTCCAAGAAGATGCATACCAGTTTGTTGAAGCAGCAGTTTGAAACCTTTGCTGTTGGAGAAAGAGAAGGCCTTGATTCTGCTTATGAAAGATTTCAAAATCTTCTAAGCATGCTAGAAATTCATNAAGGGAGAGTATGATCTATGGAGCATGAAGATGAGGCAGTACATTGCTATGACTGATTCCTCTCTCTGGGATATCATTGTCAATGGCAACCAAGTCTTAGAAGAACCTGTGCATGTTGAAGGTCAACCAAAACCACCTAAACCGACTCTACCAGCTGCTGTCAAGAAGGCTCAAGACAAGGTTCTCAACATACTGCTGTCTGCCATACCTGACAGTCATCTACTAAAGTTTCATAATGCTCAGGATGCAAAACAGTTGTGGGCTGCTATCAAGACCATATTTGGAGGCAATGAAGCTTCTAAGAAGATGCATACCAGTTTGTTGAAGCAGCAGTTTGAAACCTTTGCTGTTGGAGAAAGAGAAGGCCTTGATTCTGCTTATGAAAGATTTCAAAATCTTCTAAGCATGCTAGAAATTCATAATGTCTCAGTATCTTCTGAAGATGCAAACTTGAAGTTTCTAAGAAGTTTGCCATCTGCCTGGCATGTTATTGCTACCATGATCAGAGGTCAACCCAGCTTGTCTACCATGGACTTTGATGATCTCTACAATACTTTAAAGGTATATGAGCAGGAAACAACTGGGAAAACTAGTTCAGTCTCACACAACATTGCTTTTGTGTCATCTACCAAAACAAGCAGTCCTTCTACCAAAAGTACTGCTTATCATTCACAAAGTACTGTTGGTGAAACAACTGTGCTTTCTACATCTAGTAGAGATTTTCCCACTCAATCAACTTCACCAACAGTCAATTGTGATGAAGTTGTATGCTCATTCTTTGCTCAACAAGCCACTCTGCCTGTTACCTATGAAGAAGATTTGTTGCAGATTGAAGAAGATTCTTTGGAAGAAATTGATATCAGATGGCAAGTAGCTATGATCACTGCAAGAATTAAAAAGTTCATGAAGAAGACAGGAAGGGGAATTGATTTCAAAGCCAAACAGGGAATTGCATTTGACAAGTCAAAAATTGAGTGCTTTAATTGTCAAAAGACTGGTCACTTTGCAAGGGAATGTAGGTTTGCTAAATATCAAGCAAACAAGATGGCTGAGAAACCTAAACTAGAACTCAAGGAGCTTCCAGACTCTAAACCAAAAGCTTTGGTGGCTCAAGAAAACCTTTCTGAGGTAGTGACGGGCCAGAGAGTTTGTAGTGCAATTTGATGACGTCGTCAACCAAGGCCGTCAGATCTGGAACCAGCAATCATGACCACGTCAACTGAGGCCGTCTGAAAACCCTAATCGCCGAGCTGACGACGTCACCTATTGGGCTGACGCCGTCAGCCCGCGTTTTCTATATATATAGAATGATTTTTCTTTATTTTATATAACCTAGTGGAACTTTAGTCGAATTTTGGAGTGGAGAACTTTTGGGTTAAACCCTAGTACGTGTATCAGAGACCTTAGAGGGTATCCTAACCCCTCTAACTTGCATGTTTAATCCAAGATAAGTCTTTATTCATACAATATGTCTATGTGTTGTGTGATTTATGCTTGTACTTGTCTTTCTTTCAACATGCTAGGCTAATTTACCTTGTGTTTGCTTAGATCTAATGAAACCTAACTATTGATTATCATGTGATGTGTATGTTGTGATTGTATTTGGGTGAATGTTTCATCTACGTTAGACTAGAGAAAACTGGCTAACCTCCTATACGGTAACAAGCTTGAACGTCTTTAGAAACGTGAATCGTATGTGCGTTATCGATTTTAAGGTAGTATTTCATGCATAGGTTGCTATCGGTGAGCTCATGATAGGATGCTTGACGTATCGTCATATAGTGAGGTAGGAGCTTATACGCCCTATCCTCCAAAACCAGAGATTTTTACTGCTTTCATAAAACATAAAAATACAAAAAGAATCTTCCTCCACCCTTAGACCTAGATTAGAGTAGCCTTTAGCCTAACGAACACTATTCCCTGCGAGAGAACGATCAATCCCCCGGTACTTGCCACTACACTATACTACATCGGTCAGGTACACTGCCTGGTGGGGATTGCAAGCTTCTCGAGATCCCTCGAGAGGTAAAACGTAGTGCGTGTTGCAATCCACGCGCATCAGGAATCTTTTGCACCAGTGGCTAGACTCGAAGCTGTTCGAATATTTTTGGCATACGCTGCTCACAAAAATATGGTCGTTTATCAAATGGATGTGAAAAACGGCATTTCTGAACGGTGAACTACGTGAGGAGGTATACGTCAGTCAACCAGAGGGATTTGTTGACCCAGAGCACCCTAACCATGTCTACAGACTTAAGAAGGCTCTTTATGGTCTCAAACAAGCCCCCAGGGCGTGATATGATAAACTTACTGCTTTCTTGTTTGCTAATTCTTTTACTAAAGATTTGCTCGATCCAACTTTGTTTATTCAAAAACACGGGGAAGATGTTTTAATTGTGCAAATATATGTCGATGACATTATTTTTGGTTCAACAAACAAAAAGTACTCAAACTCTTTTGCCAGATTAATGAAACAAAATTTCGAAATGTCAATGATGGGTGAACTTACGTTCTTTTTAGGACTACAAGTTCATCAGTCTCCCTGTGGAATTTTCCTAAATCAGTCAAAATACGCTCTTGAGATAATCAAGAAACATGGAATGACCAGTTTTGATACTTACAATACTCCTATGGCTAACACAACTAAGTTAGATGCGGATCCAAATGGGAAACCAGTTGACCCCACAAAGTACCGAAGTATTATTGGGTCACTGATGTATCTCACCGCTAGTAGACCGGATATTGTATTTGCTGTATTTATGTGCTCTCGCTATCAGTCCAGTCCTACTGAACGTCACCTCAATGAGGCTAAGAGAATCCTTCGATACGTAAAGGGAACCATTAATTTGGGGATCTGGTATCCGAAGGATTCCGGTTTTGAACTAATAGCTTTTTCAGACGCTGATCATGCAGGGTGTATGGATACACGCAAAAGTACTTCTGGTGGTTTGCAGTTTCTAGGAGATAAACTTGTGTCTTGGCAATCAAAAGAAGCAAGATTGCACATCACTATCGTCAACAGAAGCTGAATATGTTGCCATGTTTGCCTGCTGTGCACAAGTCATTTGGATGCGTACACAACTAATGGACTACGGTTACTTATTCAACAAGATTTCGATGTACTGTGACTCGAAAAGTGCGGTAGCGATTTCGTGCAACACGGTTCTGCATTCAAAGTCTAAGCACCTTGATCTCCGTTATCACTTCATCAAGGAGCATGTTGAAAAGGGTACAATTGAGTTATATTTTGTGGGTACAGAATACCAACTGGCAGACTTGTTCACAAAACCACTACCCCCGGGAAGGTTTACTGAGCTAGTTCACCGGATTGGTATGCGGTGTTTGACTCCGGATGATCTTAAATCTTTTCTTGAAAATAATTAACCGAGTCAAATACCAAAACTATCTTTGTAAATATTTATCAAAAACAAAATTCAAAATCAAAAAATCTTCAAAAAATTCCAAAAAGATGTTACATTTTATTTACCTTTATTTTTTATTTTTTATTTTTTATTTTACCTTATTTTGTTTTTTCATATGCATGTACACCATCTTCGTCAACACTTTGGTTTATCAAAAATTTCAAAATTTTCACACCAAGTGTTGAGGGGGAGAAAATGTTCTTCAAAATTTCAAAATCCTGTGCAAACATGTGTACTTGCATATTTCTTGTAGTTATGATGTTTTATTGCAAATGGTGGAACGTCAAAGGTTATCTCGTATCATTTCTTTTTCCTTTTACTTCTTTGTTAGTGATGAGACGAAAAATGTTACGTTTTTAGGGGTCGGTTTGAGTCCTAATTCATATGTTTTTGGTTTGGATTTCACCCAAAGTCGTTTCTTTTCTCATTTTAGGTACTTTTGAAGGGAAAATCACAAAATAAGCATTTTCAGGCGTTTTCGGAGTGAAAAAGTGCGGAAAACAACAAAAACTCAAAAGACCTTAAAGATCACAGAAGGTGACGCCGTCACACTCTACAAGGTGACGCCGTCAGGAACAAGTGAAGTCCAGAAGTGGAAAAAAGACTCGTGACGATCCAGAGAGTTCGTAGTGTAAATTGTGACGCCGTCAACCAAGGCCGTCAGATCTGGAACCAGCAATTATGACCACGTCAATCAAGGCCGTCAGGAAACCCTAATCGCCGAGCTGACGACGTCACCTATTGGGCTGACGCCGTCAGCCCGCGTTTTCTATATATATAGAACGATTTTTCTTTATTTTATATAACCTAGTGGAACTTTAGACGAATTTTGGAGTGGAGAACTTTAGGGTTAAACCCTAGTACGTGTATTACAGACCTTAGAGGGTATCCTAACCCCTCTAACTTGCATGTTTAATCCAAGATAAGTCTTTATTCATACAATATGTCTATGTGTTGTGTGATTTATGCTTGTGCTTGTCTTTCTTTCAACATGCTAGGCTAATTTACTTTGTGTTTGCTTAGATCTAATGAAACCTAACTATTGATTATCATGTGATGTGTATGTTGTGATTGTATTTGGGTGAATGTTTCATCTACGTTAGACTAGAGAAAACTGGCTAATCTCCTATACGGTAACAAGCTTGAACGTCTTTAGAAACGTGAATCGTATGTGCGTTATCGATTTTAAGGTAGTATTTCATGCATAGGTTGCTATCGGTGAGCTCATGATAGGATGCTTGACGTATCGTCATAGAGTGAGGTAGGAACTTATAGAGTTAGGGAATTGAACGCACTCCCTACGACTTGTTAGGAATACACCCGTCATCCACGCAAACTCAACATACTAATTACATGGTAAAAGATAGTTAGGGAGTAATGAAATCTAAGTAAACACTACTCTCCACCACTGATTTTCTCAAAACCAAAAAAATACAAAAATATAAGTAGCTTAGAAGTAGATAACTTGGGTTAGTTGACTAGCAACTAATTCCGCCCTATCCTCCAAAACCAGAGATTTTACTGCTTTCATAAAAATATAAAAATACAAAAAGATCTTCCTCCACCCTTAGACCTAGATTAGAGTAGCCTTTAGCCTAACGAACACTATTCCCTGCGAGAGAACGATAAATCCCCCTGTATATGGCTTAATTTGTAGTCTAGGGACTAAATTTGCCAAGTTGCTAAAAAGTTTCAAAAACCTTAAACAAAACAAACACCCCCGTTTTTATTTTTACAAAAACAAAAAGGCAAAAACAAACACCCCTTTTTCCATCTCACGGCTCGAATTCAAACAACAATTTCGTGTTCTTGATCATCAAAAAGTAAGTGAATTAATGATCTTTAGTCCATTTTAATAAATGGTTTTCAACCAATTATAATTTTGATGGCTAGATTTCTTATAATCATGATCTTTAGAACTAGGGTTCTCGAAAATTATGAATCTTGCGTGTTAAGTTGTTTTAGACCATGTAATCATAGGGCTTTTGATGTTAAACGTATTATGTTCATGTCCCTAACGTCTAATCATAATAGTTAACATGTTTGGATTAATTTCGAAAATTAGGGTTTATGTCGAATTGGGTTTTTGAGATTGGGTGATGTTTTTGTGGATATTAGTGGTGGGATTTGTTAGTTTAAGAGTTTGCAACATGTTTATGCTTGTTAATTGTTACAATTCCACAAATTACATGTTCTAGAAAATTAGGGTTTATGTTCGAATTGGGGTTTTTCATATGTGTGTTCTTGAGTCTAATTAAACTGCTTATACGTGTTCTTGCAAGTGTTAATTGATGTAATTCAGTGGTTTCACAACATGAATTCTCGTTAATCATGTTCTAGATAATTTTTAGGGCTCGTAATTTTTCGAGATCTTTATGAATTAGCCTTGTTGTGTTTCTAACTCGTATTTATCACTCAATACATAGGTTTCATTCAAGGAATCAAAGATTTCACAATATAACGTACGACTTCAATGATTTCGAAAATTCTTGTATAAGAATTTTTCGAGAAATGTTTTCGAGATCTTTTCTCAAAAACTTTTTCGAGATCTTTCAAAATTTTCGAGATCTTTTCATAACTCTTGTTATCGAGAAAATCTTAGAAAATTTTGAAATCTCTCAATAAAGTTTTCGAGAAAATCAAGTTATCGAGATCTTTTTACTAAAAGGATTATCGAGATCTTTTTCTAAAAGGTTATCGAGATCTTTTTTCTAAAAAGTTATCGAGATACTTTTTCTAAAAATTATCGAGATCTTTTTCAGGCCATGTTTTCAAGAAACTCATCTAAAGAGTTTTCGAGAACTTTTGCTCATCAAACTTTTCGAGATCTTTTCTAAGGAAAATTTTCGAGATCTTTCTTGGACTAAAGTTTTCGAGATATTCATTAGAGATAGTTTTAGAGAACATTGTTTCTAATTATTTCGAGATCAAGTGTAACATATTTTTGAGTATTCAAGTGATTGTAATTTTTTTCGAAAACTTGTATATTGGATGAATCCTCATGAATATGTGTATTGTGATAATGTTATTTAACTTGTGATTGAATTGTGTTATTATACATGTTACCAAAAGACTTATGTGCATTAAATGATATATCATCTAAGTTACATGTTAAATAATAATACTGTCATTAATCACATATTAATTAACTGGACCATGATTGCAGCATATATGTCTTTGAATATCAAACGTGAACTCGGACTAATGACTAACATATCTGGATGTTTGATTTCATGACATGACACTTTCAGAACACAAATGGCTCAACACTCTGAATCAGTTCCACAACAACAGAACCTCCCACTACTTGCACTTGGTGAAGTCCTCCCTGCTGACTACAACGTAGGTATTGATCAGAACAATCTTCGCATCGACTTCAACAAACTCAGCATACCTGATGACACATGCAAGATTGTCAAGAACATACTTCTGGCTCATCCATGCAAGCCATTACTCACCAAATCCACATCAGTACCAATCTTCTACATCCATCAGTTCTGGCACACAGCTAAGGCCAATTTGGACGACAAATCCTTTATCGTCA
>LBNU01035532.1:152820-171818 GCA_014162995.1 Artemisia annua
AAGAATTAAAAAGAAAATGAATGAAAAGGGTAAAAAGAAATAGCCCTCCATTTCATCAACCATAGGTCAGACACCGGGTTCAATTCATATGCTACTGGTCGTTGCTAAGGCGACACCGGTATTGAAGATAAAAGACGTCATGGACCCAGTGACGCAATGCACCTAAACCTTCTTAGCCACTCAGGCATCTCTCAAAAGATGTTTGTTTCATTCTCACAGGGAACCAGTGTAATCTATCGATCGTCTATTAGAGATGGTTGATATTGTAACAGGAGGCCCTCTGCTCCATGCCTCCGCATAGGAAACCAAATGTGCACTTATTGAGTCTAGAGCCACGAGATATCATAAAAGATCTCTTAGGAACACAAAATACTTCTACACTAAGTGTCTTGCATCAATGGACACTAAGTGTAAATTATCGAGTCCTTCGCAGATCTTAGCAATCTGCCTTGAACATTTATGAGGGATTTACTTATGTACTTCTCGAATGATTGAACGGAAATCCTGCCATGGTCAACATCAAACAGCCCTGATAGCAGGTCACTTCGGTGATTCCTTGTGGATTAAGCTTAGTGTGTTCGATGGTTTCAAACGGTCTACAGTCGTGGGGTGATCTCCAGCGACTCACCTAATCGTGGGTGTGCGTATGCATGTCTGTGTAAGCCCTCTAGGGGGTATCCGATTAGGAACGGCCTTGGTAAGGATTAGAAGGAGTCTTCACACTATGCTGTTGACGAATTCTAACTCCAAACCTGTAAGTACCGGATGTTTTATTGCTAACTGTTTCAATGCAGGTACAACCACCATCCTGAACACCAGCTTCCACATGCTCATACTTACATCTCAACAAACATCAAAGCTCTCATGAAAGATCGAAGCAACACAAATGTCAAAGATAGATTCCATGCCAAAAGAATCTACAAACGTGATAAAGACAAACGATCTTATGTGCAACACCGTCTAAAGAGAGATTCTACATCAACATAAGGAATCTTCACATATGAAAAGAGAGCTTCACAAATATGAAAGTTTCAAAACGTCAAAGGTGTATGAGCATGTCGGAATGATGCAGATCCACTGGAGTCTAAGAGAGTGACGAATGGCAGAGTACTACATCATGTGATCACTATCTCATCATCAACAACAAAGAACACCCATTCTAACTGGGGAAGAGTGTAAAGAACAAAGAACGATGAATCACCTCTACTAATCATTTTTTGAAGACGTCTAAAGCTATGAATGCCACAACTAAAGTCCAAAGACAAAGACGTCAAGCAACATCAAATGACCGTGACTAACATCACTTCTGCAACAACCGATCCTTAGGGGGAGATTGTTAGAACCTAAGTTTATCAACGTTTAGTCAAGTCTCGGTTATTTCCGTCATTATAATAGGTTGCTAAATTTATCTATGTTATTTAAGTGAGTTATGTAAACATTAAGAAGTCCAAACACGTCCAATGGGCCTTAAGCCCACACGTCTAGAAAAGGAAGGAGAAAGGGAGTGTTGCCCTAGCTCCTCTCCTATAAATAGGATCTTATGTAATCATTCTCACTTGTTGGTTATTTCAATATTATAAGGAAACTCTTGCACTTTTATTCTTCATATTTGATCTAATCAACCAAACTCTATTTCTCATCTTATTTCTATCAAATCAATACTTGTGTTTACAATATGGTGACCTAACAAATATTGAGTTGGCCATTTTGATTTTTGATTTGTCTGCTCCCACAGGTATTTTGTCTTCATTTTGTGCTAATATGCTTGATCGGGGGTTATTCGCTGAGTTGTGTAGTTCCCATTCCTCAAGAAATTTGACTGAAGACATTTACAACAAAGAATCAATTTTTTATGATTTTCCCTTTCTTCTATTTTGTTGTAGAATCAGTTTTAGTTACTTCAAGAGCTTGTAGAAGCCAGAGGGTCAAACTCAATATCCCAAAAAAATGATCCTACATCTCGAGAGGCTGGCATGCGTGAAAAGATCGCTTTTGTTGAGAGGCTCAAGTGCATGAAAGAACCCGTTGTTTATAAGAGGGGCTATGTTTTGTCGTAGAATCAGTTGTAAGAAGAAGCTAGTTGTGATTTTCTTTCCAGAAATGTAACGTGATTACCAATATAGCATATTTATCAGAAAGGCAATATATTTATCAGAAAGCTAACATGTTTATCACAAAATTTGTATTTAATGTATCAGAAATGCATCAGTTTGAATAGCAATGTCACAGGCGAAAATTTTAATATAAGAAAACGATTAGTAATGTGGCTAAAAGTTTGGGACACATATTAGAAACATAATATTTTTATTATAATCGTATGTTTTAGTTCGTTAGAAACGTAAAAGTTTGCATTTAATGTATTAGAAACGTATTATAGCTAACGTATGAACGATTATGATCGTTGCTATCCATATACTTCAAATCTCAAACATATATCAATGAAGATTAATATGGTTTTTAAAAGATTGTATAATATGCACAATGTTATCAGAAAGTTTGTTTACGGCTAAATATTAAAAGAAAATTCTCAAACAATCAAACTATATCACATTGTTTGATTATTTTAATAAAAATATCCATTTAATCACTCTATACCATAATTATATTTATCACAAATGTTGCATGATACGCGGGATTGCGACCACGCAACAGGTTTTACCTCTCAAGGGATCTTGAGAAGCTTGCAATCCCACCAGGCAGTGTACCTGACCGATGTAGTATAGTGTAGTGGTAAGTACGGGGGATTGATCGTTCTCTCACAGAGAATAGTGTTCGTTAGGTATGAAAAACTACTCTAATATGTCTAAGGATGAGGGATGATTATTTTTGTATTTTTATATTTTTTTAAAGCAAGTAAAATCTCGGGTTTGAAGGAGTGGGCGGAATTAGTTGCTAGTCAACTAACCGAAAAACTACTATTGCAAATAAAATAAAATAACTAAAACTAAGTGGTTGTGAAACTTATATGGAGACATCAGAATAATATGTATCTGAATCAATTAAATTCTCGTGATCAAATTTTCAACAGCATCTTTAGATAGATAATTATTCATTTCTTTATTTGAAAAAAATACACAATCCTCACGTACGTGTCATCATCCATATAACTTTTTAAACAATACTTTTTAAAAAACTAAATCTTGTTTAGAATTCCGAAAAAACTGCATCAGAATCGTATATTTTAAATGATAATTATTAAAAACAATAAATCTCTTTTTAGAAACCGTATAGAAAACACAACTTTGGAGTGAACTGACAACCATCAAAGCACACGGCTCAATACTGATTACTGAATATAGGTGTGAATCATTTCTACTCATAACATTTTAAAAAAATTATTTTAAATTTATTTTACTTCTGAAATTATAACAAAAACAACCCACGAGTAAGCAATCAATATTTAAAGAACATATAGCCACTCCCAATCCTAACCAACACACATAAACAAACCAAGCCAAAAAAATGGCAAACATGACTCAACAAATTATCCTTGAAAAACGTCAAACAACATATGGGCATCTTCAGACTACGCGAGTTTACACATTAATGTGTCAAGAAATCATGAACGATATCAACAGGAGAAATGCAATCATTGCTCAACTACATAGCCAACCATTCAGTGCAAACCGCGACTCTGGTATTGGCTACTTGTTGATGCTTCAAGAACGTGGAATGCATCAAGTTTTGCAAATCATGCAACTGTTGTGTCAACTTCATTTCTACATCCATGAGGACCTTGTTTTCCAAGACATAATAACATTTAGATAAACGGATATAATGTAAATGAAAATAACTATCTGATATGTACCTTATAATGATTTGTTTCTTGGATGATAAACATGCATGCTTTTCAGATTTATGTCCTTTTTTTTACATACTTTACACAATCAATTAGATAATTACGATGGTAACAACACAAACACATTGGAAGCAAAGAAACAAACTTATTTTTTTTATATTAATACATACACTAAAAAAATATGCACATATTTTTACAATAGAAACCAATAGATCAACAGAATCACCACCCTCTTTATTCATCTCCTTCTTCTTTTTCTCCGTTCAAGTTTGTCTAGATCCGCAAAAACTTGCTCTCTCATTTCACGGATACTCTTATTAAACGGAAATCTTCTTATAGCTTTCTGACAAACCCCAAGAACTTCATTCAGATTTTTGAATGATTTTTTACGGTCCATCAGAGATTTAATTTTCTGAGAAAAATGTTCAAGATAGTTAATTATTACTTAGAAATATGAATGATAGCGAATAATGCATCTTCTACAATATTATGAATAATAGCGAATAATGCATCTTCTACAAAAATATAATACCTTAACTTCATTTATTTCAGCCATTTCTTCATAATAATCGTCTGGCTCTTCAAAGGTAGAACCACACTTGTCACTGTTATAAGCGTCACTACTCTCATAACCAAAATCAGAGTCATCGTCACTGCTGATAATGATGATCTTTTCTGCCATTGATGTGTGTATGAAAAAAGTTATGGATTTCTGGTAAATAAGTAAATGTAAAAAATTGATAGCGTACGCATTTATAGAGTGAGAATGGTCAAAATGTCAAACACCATGACCATTAATATTCCTACGTATTGAAAATATAAAAAGCAAAAAAATACGCGCAATTTATATTTGGAAACACGATTATCATTTTTTTTTTAAAGTTATTGCCTATTAATATAAAAATATTTATAATGAAAATCCTAATGCTCAATATGATTATCAAAAATACACAGCTAAGGAATGTCACAGCGACAAATATATTAAAATATTAGAATATTGCGCATATGACATACATTGGTTTTTTTTCCTTGTGTCATTGCCTATATCCAAACATTTAATTAAACCACATAAGTAATATAGATAAAGTCATTGTTATTTCTCTTCATTACTAACCATAACAATTATTTTTCAGAAAACACGTATATACGAATAATTGAATTAAAAACAGTCAGAGTAGTTGCATTGTGAATCAAATACATATAATTTAAGATACGACATTATTTAAACTGGAATCATACACATAGAATAAAATCAATATGCATCTTTACAAATGAAATTCTGATGTGTAACCAAAAAACAATTCTAAAAAACAAACAGTTCCATAATATAAGAAACAAACAGAACAAATACAAACATTCACATGCAAATAACCAAGTCAAATACTAATATAGGAAACAATTTTTTTTTGTATTCGATAGGGACCTTCTTAACCCAAAAATAATACAAATATAAAAATAACCCATATGCAAATGAAACACCAGTTTTATAATACGTAGCCATACTAAAATTATAATGTAACGTAAGAAGAATATGTGATTCTGATATGTGACCAAAACACAATTTCAAAACATAAACAGATCCATAACATTAGAAACAAATTACCATGCAAATATAATAGTTATACGAAACGAAAAAACATGAATAAATATAATCTTAGTAAAATTGTTTGAAACTAAATATTATTATCATCTATCTTGGTCAATCTTTACAAATGAGAAACCACTTTTATAATACGTGGCCATACTAAAATTATGACTTAATATAAGAAAAAACACGTAATTTTGATATGTAACCAAAACACAATTCTAAAAAAACAAACAATTCCATAACATAACAAACAAATTACCACAAATGTAATTATTATACCAAACGAAAAAATATAAATAAATAAAATATTAGCAAAATTATCTAAAACTCAAAATTAATTATCATCTTGATCCGTCTTTGCAGTTTTTTTACCACCTCACTTCGGGAGTGTTTTGGTCTTGCGCTTACTACCAGTTAATGATGGAGGTTCAACATCATCTTCGTCAACTGGTAGAGGATTTTAATTTCAACCTGCTCACCCTCAACTGATCCTACGTCTTCATCTTCGGCATGACCCTGAATAAACATATATTCTGAAAATAAGGCTAGTGTTTAAAAAAAATATACATGGGTTATAACGAAATTAAAAATATAAATATATACCTCTTCTCCTAGATGTTATTTTGTGAGTTCTTTTATAATTGATTCATCCTCAGTTAATTTGTTAACCGTAAAAATGTGATAATTATTATTCAAGTTGTAATTAGAAACTTGTATCTTAAACACACATTTTTTCCCAACCAGGGTATCCAAATCTTCGGGATATGTTTCCACTGGTAAATCCTACATAAACATGATAAACGTTACTTGATATTCTCAAAAAATAAATCCAAATACAACTATACAGTATATAATTATACAACCTTGTCAATTTTTTGCATTAGTTATGCTTGTGATTTGCCAATAAGTTTACAAACATCCTGCCCAAACAAAGATAAAGTAGCTGAACCGCTATCATCTTGAACACGTATTTGAACCTTGATCCTATAAAAACATGTAACCTCCGTTGTTGTTAAGCAAGACAATTCAGATAAAACATATAGATCAACCATTCAATACTCCTATCATCGATCAACTCATCCATGTTTAAATTATCACTTAATAAAAAATCACCAAGTAATAGAATAAACACAGATAAGTTGCTAGAGGATAGTTGAGTTACACAATGTTGTTACAAAAAGAGTCGAACATTCACTTCAAGTCAAATGTATCAACACTCCTACTATCGACCAACCTGCCCATATTAATTGTATTGCTTCATACCTCGTGGTATGTGTTAATTTACACATACCTTTTACCTAATAAAACGGACTTAAAAGACCAAAAACCGACCAAATATGCCATATATATATATATGTATGTTTTTGTGTTTGTGAATGTGCAGGTAAAAGATATGGAAAATGGACAAAATAAAGACCAAAATGAAAAAAACACGAGCACGAGAAATGGAAAGAGCATGAATTACGGGATAAATAATAATTTTATTTGGAGCATTGGGGCAAGAGTCAAAAAATCAAAAGATTAAATGAAGCCAAGGTCCGGCCCAACTTGTTGCAACAAAATGAAATTTGTGATATTGTTTTGAAGCTAGCACATAGCCCAACAAAGATGAAGAAGCGGCCCAATGTAAGAAGTCGATGTCCGATCCATGTGATTTGAAGATTCAGTGGAAATACCTAACAAATAAAGAATACAAAGAAGCTCCCACGTGATGACAAGTCCAAGGGAAATAAATACTAATTGATAATGTTGAATTTGATGCCATGAGACCGCTGATTATTTACTCTTGGGTCACGACAAAGAAAGAAAATAATAGTACTAAAATCTCATATGAGACCAGCGAGAAAGAAAGTAACAAATGAGGAGTTAAAATGAAGACCATGGCTGCCACGTTGAGACAGAAAACAAAGAAAAGAAATACGAGTGTATTGCACAGATGGCACGTGTACAAGCTATTCTCACAAAGTAAAAGAAAGAATGAAAAGTAAAGAAGCCATATGACCCCTTTCTTGAATCCAGATCATGACAAGAATGAAAGAAGAAAATAATTAATAGTGCAAAGTTGTAATTGTTGGCACTTGGAAGCACGTGAAGCTACTCGCCCAAAATTTATTCATGAGGCACGTGGGGCTTTTGTCATTCATCCACTCGCACACCTCACAATACCTCCTGCAGCAAATAACACGATGACACGTCCCGCTTAATGACGCTACATGCAATATTTCTCCCAATCAGTTTATACCACATCACGTTTATGTGCTGTCAATATTTTGGAAGAATCGAGAAGTGTGAAGAAGAAGCCAATCATTTGCCAATAAATAGCACCAGATCCAACGCAAAAGAATTCATTCTCTTAATTTTATTTTTCACACACACTTATAGTTTTAGGAGTAGTTTTATAGAGAGCAATTATTTTTCTTTTAGTGTTTTTCTAATTTAGCTTATAGCTTACTTGTAATAGCTTTTTCAAGTGTTCATTATATTAATATTTTTCAAATTTTTAATGAAGATTATGGTGGTTACTTAGTTTATTTCTTTTTCACATCTCTTTTATTTTCTTTTCGTTTCATCTAAAAAAAATCTATTTTAGCTTATTAGTTTTAGGTGGTTTATTTAGATCTAGCTTACTCAATAAATACTCTTTTACTACTTACTTTTTAAAGCTTTTACAAACTTAGATCTACATTTTATTTTACAAATTACTTAATAAAAAACCAAAAATATTTGATTTTTATTAGTTTTTCTTTTATATAAAGTCATCTATAAGTTTATTATATTAGATCTAGTGGCGATTTTTTTTCCCTACCTTTTCCCTAATCGTTTTTTCATCTTTTCTTCCCTACGTCCTTTAATTCTTGTATCTAATTGATTATTCCATTGAGCAATCTTCTGGTTATCATTGGTTTATTCAATTTGTTGCTTGTTTTTAAGGATTAAGGTCGATTTGGGTGAATCGTTTTCTGTTAGGGTTTAAACCGCCATTGTGGGTTCATCTAAAAAAAATCTATTTTAGCTTATTAGTTTTAGGTGGTTTATTTAGATCTAGCTTACTCAATAAATACTCTTTTACTACTTACTTTTTAAAGCTTTTACAAACTTAGATCTACATTTTATTTTACAAATTACTTAATAAAAAACCAAAAATATTTGATTTCTTTTATTTTCTTTTCGTTTCATCTAAAAAAAATCTATTTTAGCTTATTAGTTTTAGGTGGTTTATTTAGATCTAGCTTACTCAATAAATACTCTTTTACTACTTACTTTTTAAAGCTTTTACAAACTTAGATCTACATTTTATTTTACAAATTACTTAATAAAAAACCAAAAATATTTGATTTTTATTAGTTTTTCTTTTATATAAAGTCATCTATTAGTTTATTATATTAGATCTAAATAGTTTTAATGCTAATTTCATAAAAAGTTTGCACTTTTATTAGTTTTTCTTATAAAAATAGCATATTATCTTAGATCTATTAGGTTTTTATAATAAAGTTTTAAACTTTTAGGTTTTCTTAGTTTATTTCACATGTAGTTTAGTACTTTTTAAATCAATAAGCTCTTCCATAGCTTATTTGATTCATATTATTGCATATTTTGTTCTAACATTTGATAAAGTTTTGATTTTTCTTAGTTTCTCATCATCCTTCAACATTAGGCGTGGAGCTTAAGGGTTTTATAAGCTTGCTTAATAATAAAGCTTATAGCTTTTATAGTTTTTATGAAGCTAATTAGTGATTAAAGTCAAAAACTTTATTTACTACTTGGTGAAATTAAAACTATTAAAGAAATAAACTTTATAATTTGACAAGTTTATAAAATCGGGTGGTTAAATTCGTCTCATCTCTTAGATCGGGTTCTATTCTCTCATCCTTTTCAATTTTAGAATATTAGTTTATAAATATGATAATATTTGTTGGATAATTTGTTAGTTTAATTGATATGCTTGTTGAGTAGATCTATTTTATATGATTAGTGAGTAGTAATTGAGATGTTTGCCTATTTGATAGTAAATATGTGTAGCAAGTAGTTTGTTAATGTTTGCTAAGTGATACGGATATGTGATTTAAGTGTGGATTTATAAAAAGGATTGTGATTAATAATTAGAAAATTATTTAGATTTGGAATTTTATTATTTGAAGGGAAAAAGCCGGAAAATAATCAAATTACACATCTAGTAATTATTTTCTTTTTAAAGGATTGTTTGCAAAATAAACCAACGTTGTGAGGAAATAATCTTGTTTAAGGAAAATAATTCGTCATCAAACCTTAGTCCACACTTAATGAGCTTATTTACGTCACTTGGCAAACATATTTCCCATATATATCTTGTTAATACAAATATCGCCTAAAAACGTTATTTATATTTTACGATCTTTGCTAAAGTTTTGTTAATAACAAAGTATAAACTTTAGTTTATAGTAAACACCATTTTAGTTTCTAAGTCTTATATAACTAGACTTTATACTTCATATTAATAATAACATTGTTATATTTCTTAATATAGTAAGTATAAACATCACATCATATGCATTTATAGAAAGGTTGAGTGTTTGACTCTCCATAGGACTTCTTACACACTTTGGAAGTATTCCAACTTTGAGTGTTTGACTAGAAGTAACTTGATGTGACATTGCTTGATATGGAAAGATTTTCTTGTAAGCTTTGACTGTCAGACCTGGCGGAACCCTGGGGTATATGGGCGGAACCCATTCTTTGGTTCCGCCGTATCCGCCAGACTGATGGTTTGTTTGGGTATAAATACCAAACCACTTGCAAGAAAATCCCCATCACTTATAGTCATATTTTAGATATATACTCTCATCTAACTTAGTAGAAACTCACTTATGTGATTGTCTTATGTAAAAAGGAAGTTCACAAGTTCATCCAAGAAGTGTTGGGTTATAAAGTCAAAGTACTGCTGAAATAATCAAAGTGCTGTTCAAAGTACTGCTGTTGATCAAGGTGCTGCTCGTTGACTAAGTCAAAGTACTGCTTGATAAAGATAAAGACTAAATCGTTTGAAGATAAAGACTAAAGAGTATGTTGACTAAATCAAAGTACTGCTAGATAAAGATAAAGACTAAATCGTTTGAAGATAAAGACTGAAGAGTTATTTTAGAATGTATTGTGTATATCTAGAATATTCTATTAGTTAGGGATTGTATACTTGTCGTTCAAGTATTGTAAACCGACTAGGGTTTTCCTTGTGCCTATAAAAGGATCCCTAAGTCATTGTTATTAGTTAGAGACTTTTAGAGAAGATAAAGTTCGATAAACTTTATTTAGGGTTGTGAATCTGTATTCATTAAACAGGTTCAAGGTGATAATATAAAGTATTCAAGTTTGTTATTCTTCTTAGCTTTGTTAAGTAATTCCGCATACTTAATAGAGTAATTCAGTGTTTCATTGTTAGTAGATTAGGATTTATCCAAGGCTACTAAACTTTAACAAGCTATATAAATAGTTTGATCAGAGTATATCGATCCAACAAGTGGTATCAGAGCTTGTGTGGAAACTCTGATTAAGAAGAAACCCTATACCTTAATCAACTCAACAAAGATGTCAACGTCTGAAACCCCTCAGATGACTTCCATCACTACAGTTCGCATTCCTACTGTCAAGAAGGGAGAGTATGATCTATGGAGCATGAAGATGAGGCAGTAAAAGGAAGAGAGATTTAATATGATAAAGAGAGCATTAATAAAAGTAACAGTAATCTCTTAAACCAAAGCGTTTACTTATAACTTATAAGAACATATTTGCATCTAAGTAGCTAAGATTAACTTGCCATATACTTATCATTTAATTATAAGCAATAAAGTGTGTAGGGACCTTTTGGTTGGGAATTATATTTTAGTTGGATTTGATGTAACAAAACAAGAAGAATGAAACATGAGGGACTTAATGTGACAAAAGATAAAGAAAAAGATGGAAGATAAAGATTAGGAAAGTATTTGTTTTTTCCTAAATACAATTCGTAGTCCTTTGTAACTAATATCTCTCTATATAAAGAGGACATAGGGCGTAGTTTAATGTGTAGTCTTCCCATAATGTATGTCCGACATTAAATGTGTGTGTGTAACTAAGGCGTAGGAATAAACGCCTAGGGTTAGTGGTTTAGTTAGAGTTAGTTTGGTTAGTCAGCCTCAAGGTCGTTCTACCTTATCAAGTAGAATGGTGTTGTAGAATGTTTTATGTTAGAGATGATAATGAAAACCTTGTTGATAACATTGATGTTCATTTATTTTTTTTTTTTTATAAATTTAATTTTATTATTGCCGCTGCATGTTAGTCAATGTTATTGTTCCTAGATAATTAAAATTTAACAGCTGGAGCCCTGTAACGATCAATGGATGCTGGGTTCCTACAANCGATCCAACAAGTGGTATCAGAGCTTGTGTGGAAACTCTGATTAAGAAGAAACCCTATACCTTAATCAACTCAACAAAGATGTCAACGTCTGAAACCCCTCAGATGACTTCCATCACTACAGTTCGCATTCCTACTGTCAAGAAGGGAGAGTATGATCTATGGAGCATGAAGATGAGGCAGTACATTGCTATGACTGATTCCTCTCTCTGGGATATCATTGTCAATGGCAACCAAGTCTTAGAAGAACCTGTGCATGTTGAAGGCCAACCAAAACCACCTAAACCGACTCTACCAGCTGCTGTCAAGAAGGCTCAAGACAAGGTTCTCAACATACTACTGTCTGCCATACCTGACAGTCATCTACTAAAGTTTCATAATGCTCAGGATGCAAAACAGTTGTGGGCTGCTATCAAGACCAGATTTGGAGGCAATGAAGCTTCCAAGAAGATGCATACCAGTTTGTTGAAGCAGCAGTTTGAAACCTTTGCTGTTGGAGAAAGAGAAGGCCTTGATTCTGCTTATGAAAGATTTCAAAATCTTCTAAGCATGCTAGAAATTCATAATGTCTCAGTATCTTCTGAAGATGCAAACTTGAAGTTTCTAAGAAGTTTGCCATCTGCCTGGCATGTTATTGCTACCATGATCAGAGGTCAACCCAGCTTGTCTACCATGGACTTTGATGATCTCTACAATACTTTAAAGGTATATGAGCAAGAAACAACTGGGAAAACTAGTTCACTCTCACACAACATTGCTTTTGTGTCATCTACCAAAACAAGCAGTCCTTCTACCAAAAGTACTGCTTATCATTCACAAAGTACTGTTGGTGAAACAACTGTGCTTTCTACACCTAGTAGAGATTTTCCCACTCAATCAGCTTCACCAACAGTCAACTGTGATGAAGTTGTATGCTCATTCTTTGCTCAACAAGCCACTCTACCTGTTACCTATGAAGAAGATTTGTTGCAGATTGAAGAAGATTCTTTGGAAGAAATTGATATCAGATGGCAAGTAGCTATGATCACTGCAAGGATTAAAAAGTTCATGAAGAAGACAGGAAGGGGAATTGATTTCAAAGCCAAACAGGGAATTGCATTTGACAAGTCAAAAATTGAGTGCTTTAATTGTCAAAAGACTGGTCACTTTGCAAGGGAATGTAGGTTTGCAAAATACCAAGCAAACAAGATGGCTGAGAAACCTAAACTAGAACTCAAGGAGCTTCCAGACTCTAAACCAAAAGCTTTGGTGGCTCAAGAAAACCTTTCTGAGGTTGACTGGAGTAATGAATTTGATGATGAACCAGTAACTTTCTGCATGACTGCCATGGAGGAATTTGACTGGAGTGCAGCTTTTGATGAAGAACCAGGATACTCTGCTGGAGAGCTTGGAGGTTGTGATTGGAGCTTGGAGGATGAAGATGAATCTGTTTTGCTAGCTTTGGTTGCCACCTCATCCACTTCATCTAATACTACTGAGGTATGTTCTAAGTGTAGTGATGTTTATCAAAAGGTTCTTACTGATTATGTGTCTGAAAGAGATAAACATAATAAAGCTAGGTCAGAAGTTTTAGGTTATCAATTGACCTTAGAAAACTTAGAAGCTAAGATAATCACTCATGAGGAAAATGAAGTAGCTTGGGCTGAAAAATATCAGCAACAGGACTATCAATTAAAGTTAAGTGAATGGAAGTTAGGATGTAAGATATCAGAGGTTGAAAAACTCACTAAAGAAAGGGATGATTTGTTAAAAAAACTTGCTAGTTGGAATGAGGCTGGTCTCACACATGCTAGTTTTTGTGAAAAGCAGAGAAGGACAAATATTAAAACTGGTCTAGGATATGGTGATGAAGATAATTGCCTAGATGAGAATCCATCTAGTAATAGGGAAGAAGGTAGTTCAGAAGAGGTCTCCACTAGTGAATTTGAAACATGTACTGAAGAAAATACATCTAGTGATAATGAACCCATAAGCCCCACACCACCTGTGTTTAAAAAGGATGTAGGATATAATGCAGTTCCTCATAGTGTTGGAAGTTTTCAACCACCTAGGACCGATGTTTCTTGTTATGGAGTAGACAATCTAGAGTTTAGACATAAACTTAAGGGTCAATCTAATCCAGATTCATCTAAAGTCACAGTTGAAATTCTTAGGAATCATGGGAATACTGGGGAATCAGGGAACAATGTAAATGTTAAGAGTTCTACTAAATCTTTTCAAAAATCAGCAGTACCTTATCAAAAGACTGCTAATCATTCAGCAGTACCTTCACAAAAGATTTTTCAAAATACTGCTGATTTTAGAAACTCTTTTCATTCTTCATCTAGAGGTCACTCTGGTTTAGGCTATTATCATAATAGAAAAGGATTTGGGTTCATGAATCAGAAGCTATGTTTTGTTTGTTATAGTCCTACTCATCTGATCAAAGATTGTAACTTACATTCAGAGTACCTAAGTCAGTACCCAAAGCTCAACACTGCTCAACATAGGCCACCAACTAAACCAGTTTCACCCAAACCAGTTTGGAACTATTCTAGAAGGGTCAACCATAGTAATTTTGCTACAACACCTAGGTACCCTCAACAGAAAAGGAATTTTTTCAAACCCTCAGTACCTACAAGACAGTCCTTTCAAGGTACTGGTAAATCAAAAACAGTTCATAACACAAAGACTGTTAGGAAACCCTCTACACCTCAAGGTACTGCTAATGTAAGATCAAATGCAGTAAAACAGATATGGGTACCTAAACCTAAGCAGTCTAGCAATAGAGTACTTAAACCACAGACCACTACTCCCAAAGTTAAACAAATATGGGTCAAAAAGGAAAGTACTGCAGGGGACAAATCAGTACTTTCAGCAAATGTGGGTAAAGTAACAACTGTTGCAGGGGATAAAAATACTGTTTTTGAACAAAAGAAAGTTATTGATCATGTTTATAAAAACAGTGGTAATTACATACTTAAAAATTTTGAGTATGTAACTCCACAAGGGGAACACAAGTCAGTAATGGCTTGGGTTCCTAAGATGAACTAACTTTCTTATTCTTGTGCAGGGCAACCCAGAAGAGGAACTTAAAGATCATTTAATTGTTGATAGTGGTTGCTCTGGTAGTATGACAGGAGTCAAGGAGATTCTGTCAAATTTTAGGTCATATTTTGGAGGCAAGGTTGCTTTTGGAGATGATGTTTCTGGAGGAAGAATTATTGGTAAAGGAACAATCAAGACTGGGAAGATTGATTTTGAAAATGTTCGTTATGTTCCAGAACTCAAGTTCAATCTTCTATCAGTTTCTCAGATCTGTGACAAAAAGTATCCAGTCTTGTTTCTTGAGAATGAATGTCTAATTCTATCCTCAGAGTTTAAGCTTGATGATGAAAAATTGGTGATTCTGAGAGCACCAAGGAACAATGATGTTTACAGCATTGATATGAAGAATATCATATCTACTGAGAATGCTACATGTTTGGTAGCAAAGGCATCTATGGAAGAAGCACATCTGTGGCACAGAAGACTAGGTCATGTAAATTTCAAGAATATAAACAAGCTTGCAAAAGGCAATTTGGTTAGAGGTTTGCCTTCCAAAATCTTCTAAGTCTTCTAAACATAAGAATCATCATGAGTGAATCACCTTTTTACTACATATCACCAGATACTGACTCTGACTCAAATGAAGCAGAGATCAGGTATTATTCTGATTCTAGTGATTCTTCCACAGGTTGGAACAAGTATTTTCCTCCAATAGCAACATTGAAAAATCAAACTACAAACANAGTTAGGGATAGTATACTTGTCGTTCAAGTATTGTAAACCGACTAGGGTTTTCCTTGTGTCTATAAAAGGATCCCTAAGTCATTGTTATTAGTGAGAGAGTTTTAGAGAAGATAAAGTTCGATAAACTTTATTTAGGGTTGAATCTGTATTCATTAAACAGGTTCAAGGTGATAATATAAAGTATTCAAGTTTGTTATTCTTCTTAGCTTTGTTAAGTAATTCCGCATACTTAATAGAGTAATTCAGTGTTTCATTGTTAGTAGATTAGGATTTATCCAAGGCTAGAGTAATTCACTTCTTAGCTTTGTTTCACAAAACCTCAGATGAAAACTATTCAATTTTGGGCTGAGGCAGTAAGTACTGCTTGCTATATTTTGAATAGAGTTTCTATCACAAAACCTCAGATGAAAACACCCTATGAGTTATTGATGGACAGAAAACCTAGTATCAGCTTTATGAAACCTTTTGGATGTCCTCTCACTATCCTTAATACCATAGACAATTTGGGAAAATTTGATGGTAAATCGGATGAAGGATATCTTTTGGGCTATTCTACAAACAGTAAAGGTTTTCGGGTGTACAACAAGGTTACCAAGAAGGTTCAAGACTGTCTTCATGTTGAATTCCTTGAAGATCAACCAAATCAGCAAGGTAAAGGTCCTGATTGGATGTTTGATCTTGATATTTTGACTCCTTCAATGAACTATGTGCCTGTTAGGGAGGAGAATCAAGTTGTTCATTCAGAAGATGCAAATATACAGTTCATAGTTCATGGTGTCAATCACAGTCCTGCAGATGCTGACAAAGAACAAGGTGCTGCTGCTGATAAGCAAGATACTGATGAGTCAATTCAAACAGTATCTGATGAAGATCAAGCAATACAAGATGAATTAAATACGATGCTTTTTCAAGAAACACTTGCAAAGTCTTATGAAGATGATCTAAGAAGAGCTTATACAGCAGCACAAGAAAAAGCAAAACACAGTACTTTGGATACCAGTACTTTGGATACCAGTACTTTGGATGAAAGTGCTGCTTGTTATGATGCAGGTATCTCAAGGGGAACTCAATCAAATGCTTGGACTAATACTGAAGATTGGCCTGATACATCCATGCCTACATTTGAAGAATCAGATGATGAGTTTCAAGATGAAGGAATTTTTGGTAAACAAGGTCCTGACTCAACAAATTTGGAAGATGATCTTACTGTACCAACTATTCGCACTTCTAGGGTACATAANGAATTAAATAAGATGCTTTTTCAAGAAACACTTGCAAAGTCTTATGAAGATGATCTAAGAAGAGCTTATACAGCAGCACAAGGAAAAGCAAAACACAGTACTTTGGATACCAGTACTTTGGATGAAAGTGCTGCTTGTTATGATGCAGGTATCTCAAGGGGAACTCAATCAAATGCTTGGACTAATACTGAAGATTGGCCTGATACATCCATGCCTACATTTGAAGAATCAGATGATGAGTTTCAAGATGAAGGAATTTTTGGTGAACAAGGTCCTGACTCAACAAATTTGGAAGATGATCTTACTGTACCAACTATTCACACTTCTAGGGTACATAAGAATCATCCTTCCAATAAGATCATTGGTTCTCCAACTTCTGGTATTCTTACCAGATCAAAAGCTAAAAGCATAACTAAGCCTCAAAATGCTTTACTTAGCTTTATTCATAAGCAAAACAGGTTGAACCATAAAGATCAACAGACCTGTTTATTTGCTTGTTTCATCTCTCAAGAAGAACCCAAAAGCATAAAGGAAGCATTATCCAAAGAAAGTTGGATTGAAGCCTGTCAAGAAGAACTTCTACAATTTAAACTTCAAGAAGTTTGGGTGTTATGTGACTTGCCTGATGGAATGAAGGTAATTGGTACAAGATGGGTTTTCAGAGTAAAAAGAGATGAAAGAGGGAATGTGATCAAGAATAAAGCAAGACTGGTAGCTCAAGGATACAGACAAGAAGAAGGAGTAGACTATAATAATATAAAGTATTCAAGTTTGTTATTCTTCTTAGCTTTGTTAAGTAATTCCGCATACTTAATAGAGTAATTCAGTGTTTCATTGTTAGTAGATTAGGATTTATCTAAGGCTACTAAACTTTAACAAGCTATATAAATAGTTTGATCAGAAGTACAACGATCCAACAAGTGGTATCAGAGCTTGTGTGGAAACTCTGATTAAGAAGAAACCCTATACCTTAATCAACTCAACAAAGATGTCAACGTCCGAAACACCTCAGATGACTTCCATCACTACAGTTCGAATTCCTACTGTCAAGAAGGGAGAGTATGATCTATGGAGCATGAAGATGAGGCAGTACATTGCTATGACTGATTCCTCTCTCTGGGATATCATTGTCAATGGCAACCAAGTCTTAGAAGAACCTGTGCATGTTGAAGGCCAACCAAAACCACCTAAACCCACTCTACCAGTTGCTGTCAAGAAGGCTCAAGACAAGGTTCTCAACATACTGCTGTCTGCCATACCTGACAGTCATCTACTAAAGTTTCTTAATGCTCAGGATGCAAAACAGTTGTGGGCTGCTATCAAGACCAGATTTGGAGGCAATGAAGCTTCCAAGAAGATGCATACCAGTTTGTTGAAGCAGCAGTTTGAAACCTTTGCTGTTGGAGAAAGAGAAGGCCTTGATTCTGCTTATGAAAGATTTCAAAATCTTCTAAGCATGCTAGAAATTCATAATGTCTCAGTATCTTCTGAAGATGCAAATTTGAAGTTTCTAAGAAGTTTGCCATCTGCCTGGCATGTTATTGCTACCATGATCAGAGGTCAACCCAGCTTGTCTACCATGGACTTTGATGATCTCTACAATACTTTAAAGGTATATGAGCAAGAAACAACTGGGAAAACTAGTTCAGTCTCACACAACATTGCTTTTGTGTCATCTACCAAAACAAGCAGTCCTTCTCCCAAAAGTACTGCTTATCATTCACAAAGTACTGTTGGTGAAACAACTGTGCTTTCTACACCTAGTAGAGATTTTCCCACTCAATCAGCTTCACCAACAGTCAACTGTGATGAAGTTGTATGCTCATTCTTTGCTCAACAAGCCACTCTACCTGTTACCTATGAAGAAGACTTGTTGCAGATTGAAGAAGATTCTTTGGAAGAAATTGATATCAGATGGCAAGTAGCTATGATCACTGCAAGGATTAAAAAGTTCATGAAGAAGACAGGAAGGGGAATTGATTTCAAAGTGTGTTTATTAACATGTTACCATATAACTTATATGCTGTAATCATCCATGTTACATGTTAAATAATAATACCGTCACTAATCACACGTTAATTAAAAAAAAAACCATGATTGCATCAAATATGTCTTTGAATATCAAACGTGAACTCGGACTAATAACTAACGTATCTGGATGTTTGATTTCATGACATGACACTTTCAGAACACAAATGGCTCAACAATCTGAATCAGCTCCACAACAACA
>LBNU01035532.1:188973-200375 GCA_014162995.1 Artemisia annua
GTCTTGTCTATCCACCAAATGTAGTATATCCTTCAAGAAAGTAAACTCCATAGAAGATCCATCCATTCTATAGATTGTGTTGATCTGACCATCAGTCACCTTCCAATCTTTCAGCACACTATAAGAATCTTCTGGAAAAGTTGTAGGAGAACCCTTCTTGATAAAGGTAGCATTGTCAGCCTGTAGATCCACATGTTTAGATGATCTCTCCTTCTTAGCAGTTTTCTTCTTGGATATCCTTAGAGATCTTCTAATAGCAACATGTCTTTTGTGGGACATCCTCTTCTTCCTCCTACCAGGTACATAAATTCCCATAGAGATAGAGGGATCTACCTTGTCAGATGCACCAGAGGCATCTTCAGTAGGAACAGAGGATGGAGCATAAGTAGGAATGGAGATATGCACACCTTTTTGATACAGCTTGTCCATTTCTTTCCTAGCCTTTTTAGCTTTAGCAGCTGCTTGTTCAGCTTGCTTAGCCAAGACTGCACGATAGTTGGAAAGAAATGATCTTCCTTGATCAGCAGATACAGAAGAAGGAATCTCATTTGTACTTGGTTGTTCCTTGGAATCCATATCATGATCAGCAGTTATTGGTGAAGCTTCAGAAGAAACAGCTATGATAGAAGCTTCAGAAGAAACATGAACAACTGATGGTTGACTAGCAGATGCTTCCTCAGTAGAAATGGAAGACACACCCTTTGGTTGACTAGCAGATGCTTCCTCAGCAGATGGTAAACTGTAGGAACCCGGAAACAACCTAAATCACGACCTTCTTCACCTAGATCTAGAGAGAGAAAGAGAGATGTAGAGAGAGAGAGATGGGAGGATCAAGTGTGTAAAAATAAAGAACTATGTGTTATTCCAAATGATCAACCAACCTTCCAAGTGAAGGTTTACAATGTATATATAGTGCATACAAGTCTAGGGCTTTTGATATTACATGTTTGGCCCTTAGACTTTCTAGTTTATGATAACTGAACATATAACTTATGAAACTACTTTCTAACGCAACCTATTACACGTTTTAGGAATATAATGACCGACACTTCATAATAAAAAATATAATGCTAACAATCTCCCCCTAAGTGTTGGTCATTGAAGGTTGCGTGACGTCTTCATCTTTGTCTTTAAACTTTAACATTCTTTGCTCTTGACGTCTTTAGAAAACATTAGATAAGTTATAGTTCTTTGTTCATCGTTATTTGTTCCTTCATGCTTTGTGATCTTTATAATATGACTTTTCTTTGTTCTTTGTTGTTGTGATCGTTCATCTGCCTTTTGTCACTGCTTCGTCTATGTAGGTTGATCGCCTTTCCAACATGCTCATACATCTTTAGTCTTTGCCATACGTACATTTGTTGTCGCTGTTCTTTCACATTGATCTTTATCACTTTACTTTGTAGATTCTTCTTTTTGGCGTAGAATCTTTCTTTGACTGTTGCTTTCCTTTGATCTTAGTGAGAACTTTCCATTGACTTTGAGATGTATGTATGAGCATGTGGAAACTAGTGTGGTGGTTGTACCTGCATAAAACAGTTAGCAATAAAACATCCGGTACTTACAGGTTCGGAATTAGAGATCGTCAACAGCATATTGTGAAGACTTTCTCCAACCCTTACCATGGCCGTTCCTAATCGGATACCCTCGAAAGAGCTTACACAGACATACCGAAGTACACCCACGATTAGGTGAGTCGCTGGAGATCACCCCACGACTGTAGACCGTTTGGAATCCACCGAAACACTAAGCGTAACCCACAAGAGATTACCGAAGTGACCTGCTGTCAGGGCTGTTTGATGTTGACCCTGGCAGGAGTTTCCGTTCAATCATTGAGAAGTACATAAGTAAATTCTCTCATAAACGTTCTGGCAGATTGCTAAGACCTGCGTAGGACTCTAAAGTTTACATCTGGCGTCCATTGATGTAGAACAACCAGTGTAATAATATCGTGTGTTCCTATGAGATCTTTTGATGAATCTCTTGGCTCTAGACTCAATAAGTGCACATTTAGTCATCGGAGGAATGGAGCAGAGTACCTCCTTTTCAATATCAACACACTCGGAATGAGTGGTCAATAGATTATGCAGGGTTCTCCGTGAGAATGAAACAAGTATCTTTTGAGAGATACCCGAGTGGCTAGAAGGTTTAAGTGCAGTGCGTCACTGGGTCCATGACGTCTTGTCTTCAATACCGATGTCACCTTAGTAACAATCAGTAGCATATGAGTTGAACCCGGTGTCTGACCTATGGTTGAACATATGGAGGGCTCATTTCTTTTCACCCTTTCTCATTTCATTTCTTTTTAATTCTTCAACCCCTTCTTTCTCCTTTCATTCTTTACTCCTTCTTTTAATCATACCTAAGGACTTCTAATTCTATCTATTGGAATTGTCCTTGGGTAGATCCCTCCGGCTCTGGCGGATCATAGGACGGTTTTTCCTAACCTTAATCACCTTATATCACCATGCCTATCCTATTGTTGCCATAAACCTTTTTCTTGAAAATCTCTCAAAGTGTTTATGATTATAAAACACATTTTTGTTAACACATTGAGAGTTTTGCACTTTTGAAATACTCCCCCTTCACATGTGCTCATGATATGTTAAGATAAATTTGCACATGTTGGGTACAGTTGGCACTTTTTGAATTGATCCACTCTTAATAGACATATACCCGAGGGACACGTTTACGTTGCTTAGTTAAAGGGATCCATTATCAGCTTTTAGGTGACAACTAGCCCTAATAACTAACTTGATGTTGTTAACATTCCTAAACAGGAAGTTAGACCCGTCATAGTAAACATCTAATAAGAGTTTCTCGAAATGGTACTTTTCTACTTGGATAAATCCTTTCGAATACTAACATTTTTTTCGTCAATTCGAGAGTCAATTCTGAGTCTAGTATAAGACTTTTATGTCTTTACTCACGAGCTCGAGATTCTGCCACAACTTTTGAACATTTTTTGATCATATTTAATCACGTCTTCCCCCCCTCAAAAATAGCATACCGTGATATTTTTGAAATCAACTGATTAAATAAAAGCATTTCGAGAGATAGACGGATTTTGTTTTGCATGAAATCGGAACATTTTCTTTTTATAATACTCCTCCTCAGAACTCGCATATTTTTGTGAGAATTTTAAGCTTTTGCAATGAGTTTAGAGGGAAGGAGTCTTCTTGAGCAAAAATTCTAAAAATGAAAGAAATTTTAGATTTGTTGAATTTTGCATCAAGGTTTTTGAAAAACAAAGACTTCTCTTTGTTTGAGTAGGATTGTCGCACTGAGGCGTACAACAGTATCCATTTTTAGGATAAGTGCACTTTGTTGATGAAAATCATTTTTGCGTAGCACTTTCCTTTCTTTTAAAGAACGAGTCCTTAGCTGAAATACTAAGAAGTCATTAATGAAGCCCGGGTTTCGTACTGAAGTATACGAAAGCCACTGTTAAGAAAAATTTAGAGAAACGACATGTTTTAGAAAACATTTAAATGAACTCTCGCTCAAGCATATGTACATATCCGTGTCATTATTGAATGGCATTTCTAGAAACGTACATAATATCGATTATACGAGAGACATGTCGTGAGAAGAATATTTTTGGATTTTTTTTTGATTTTCTATTGTTTTTGTATTTTTTGAAATTTTCTATTTTTGTATTTTGTTTTTGTTGATTTTACAAATTTTGTATTTTGTTTTTACAAAAAAAATATACAGTGAAGAATTGAAGAAAGAAAGATTACGTTTGGACAAGTAAAAGTGGAGATAAAAGTGGAGTTAGAAAAGGATTTCCATATGCGATGTTGGCATAGAATTCTGCTTTTCCACATTGGGTGTAAGAACACTCTTCACTTTTACAAGTACCTGCATCCAAAGAAGAAGTATTTGCATAAATAACAGTGTTAGAAGTACATGTTTCCTCACATTGAGGGTGTTCACTATCAACGGTTGTAGTGCTTTCTACTTCCTTATCCTGATGATGTTCACTATTACTTGTGTTGGTGCAAGTATCAAACATTCTTCCTGTGGGAATCCATCTAAGACCAACTGTTTTAAACACTTTTCCCGTAGGAATCCACCTAAGGTAAGATCTAGGCGTAGTTTTCTTATCAGATGCAGCGGAAGTCTCAGTTTTTGAAAAACTACATCCTGTAGATGTCGACCTATTAGGTTTCTTATCCTGATTCATGTTCTCAACGGGTGTTGTCTTAGTGGATTGTGTCCTGACACTTGATTTACTTTTCTTGAGAAATTGTGCAAGACATGCATCATGATTACTTAAAAAAACACATTTTTGACATGTAGGACAGACAAATTCAACATTCTTGTTTAACACAGCAACTTTAACTTTGTCACTACAGTCTTTTGAATTCCGGATGTTGTATTCTACGTGTGAAGCATTTTCTTTTGCGCAACTACTCTTAGATGCAAGCCAATCCCTAGTTTTTTGTTCAATGTTCCTAGGTAATGGTTTACTACTACTAGCAGTGCTTTGAAATCTTGTAGAATTCACCACCTTAGGTTTTTCACCTAGAATTCCGTCCTTTCGATGTTGTGCCTTTTTCCTAGCTTCTTCTAGATGATGATTTTTGACCATGTCATTAGAACCAACCGATTCTTTAACAGTTTTAGTGGTCACGTTTGGTGTACTATTCCTAGAAGTGCAAGGTGAAAGCACATTGTTGTTTCTAGCAAAAACCATTTTTTGTTTTTCAACAATCTTTTCATTTGCTTTTTGTTTGGGCAAGGGTTGTGGAGTGACTGGTTTTGTCAAATCCTTTTTCTCATCGACTTTAGGAGCAAACCGGGAAATTGACATTTTTGGTTTTTCAAATGTGTTTGAAGCATTTGGTTTCTCCGAAGTCGATGGTTTTGCAAACTTAGTATCCACACCCTTTCCTTTTAGACTTTCTAACTGAGCCCTCAAAAGATCATTTTGCTCTTTCATGTCCTTGAAGGCACGCTCATACGACAATTTGTCATACTTGCATTCTTCTTTTTTCTGATCAAGTTGTTTAAAATATGAGACATTTTCTTTTTCAAGTTTAATAAGAGCATTTTCATATTTTGAAACAAGTGCGGAGGTCTCAGCTCGAAGTCTTTCATCATCCTCAACAGAATATGTTTGCAATATAATAGACATCACATCAGTAGACATAACAGCTTCGAAGAGAGAGTCATTTAAACTATCCAAAAGTTTCATGTTTTCACGAGTTTCATTAACTTCCTTTACCAGGGATTTATGGTCCTTGACAAAGTCGGTTGTTTCTTTTAACAAAGCATTTTCAAGATGAATTACTCTCGCACTGATGTTATACAGTGGGATTGTAATTTCTGTTTGAAACACCTTTTTCATTTCTTTATGAAAACTCGAATGCCAATTTTCAATACCAATTGTGGTTTTGGAATCAACAATGCTTTGAAGAACTTTGATTCTCTTTTTCACATCATCAAGTATGCCTCTAGTTTCACTTGTGTTAAAAGGATTGTCTGACGACATTTGTTCCATTTTTGAAAGATTTTTAGAGACAACTTGTGGTTTTGAAAGCATTTTCTTGAAAATCGATAGTTTTGAAACATTTGGTGTTTGTTTTTGAGGGACAAAAGTGATTCCATTAATTTCGTTCCATTTGTTGTAATCAATAGGTTTTAAATCTGGATTCTTTTGCTTCATTTTATTGTGACTCTCTTCCGCATGAGCTATTGTGTCATCATAATCACGCACATAAGGAGGATCATGTTTCTCTAAAAGCACATTTCCATTATAAATCACATTCTGTTCTTGCCGAGCTTTCTTGAGATTACAAGGTGTTTGACCAAGAGCCATTTTATATTTTGTGTGGTAAATCGGATCTGTCTGATTTGCAATCATTTTATGAGATTGTGATGAATGACCCGTTTTAACCAACAAATCTTCAAGTTTTGCAATCTTATTTTCTGACTCTTTGATTTCTTCTAAAAGCTTATCTTCTTTCTTTGCAAATTCCTTTTTCAACTCATCCCGTTCTTTTTGAAGATTGGTATAAGCTGTTTTATGTTTAGAAAGTTGGTTTTGTAAATCAGAAATTTCCGCATTTAGGGATCTAATTTGCTTTTGTAAATTAACATCAAGTGTATCATATTTTATTTGCAAATGTTTTTCCCTTGAAACAGAATTTTGATAACCAGTTTCTAATTCAGACAATCTTTGTGTATGAAATTGAAAAGCTTTTTCTTTTTCCTTGTATCTCGCAAGCTCAGCGGTCAATTTAGCATTCGCGGCCTTAGCTTCGCGATTGACCTTTTTCACATTCTCAATCTCAATTTGACAATTATTCAACAATGATTCAAATAAAGCACGTGTTTCCTCATCATTCTCAGCATGCTGTGAAACAAAGCCTCCATTATGATTCATATCGGGATTTGACGAATCAATATTGCTATTATTCGGCATTTCCTGGTATGTATCATAATCGTATACTTGTGTCTCAGAATGCTGTTCCTCATGAGGGGACATATTAAACATATCATTATTGTTGAAAGAATTGTTTAATGGTACCTCAGATATCACATTAGCATCAAAAACCGGCGGTGTCTCAGAATCTGTGTCATACTTAGCCTCCTGGAGATTCGCCATGAATATGCAGTTCGCATCAATATCTTCACAATCTTCCATATCATCCATGAGTGCCATGTAGTCAATCTCCTCAGCATTCAACTGAAATCCTGCTTGCTGCTTCTGAGCCAACATCAATGCTTTCTGCAAGTACTCAGGATTTTTCTTATCCACCCTAGAAGGACAGTTCCTTGCCATGTGACCGACACCCTGACAATTGAAACACTTAACCAAATTTCCCTGATTCACGTTCACATTACCATTATTCCCTCCAACCTGAGCTGCAACATTTCCAACCTGATTACCCATAGCCTGATTACCAACATACTGACCCCGCTGATTCCCAACAAACTGACCCATCTGATTCCTTTGACCCATCCTATTTCCTGCATACTGACCCATCTGATTCTGATTCCCCATGTGAAAGCCCGTAGCATATCCTTGCTGATTCCCCATAACACCAACCATTTGACCCGTATTGCCCATGTTGAACCTCGGTTGAGCAATCTGCTTGTTACGAGTGTTCGATGAAATTCGTTGGTTGTTGTTAGTTGGAGTTGAATAGCGTCCTTGGAATGCCTTAGTCAGAAGAGCAAATGCTTGAGTTATTGCAGCAAGATTCTCATCATTATCAGTGAATTCGGGTTCTTGGAATTGTTGATCTGGTAGTTGTTGTGGAATGACTTCGTGTTGTTGTGGGTAGAATGATTGTTGATAGATAGGTGTTGGTTGTGAAACGTATGGTTGTTGCACATAGTTGTGAGTGGAAGATAATGATGGTTGTTGTGTGTTCACTGGTAGAGGTGTTGGTGTTGTAGCAATGAGTGCAAGAGGATCATGATTCTTAGCCACCTTTTCCTTCCTAACTTCATTTGCCTCAGCTTGGTTTTGCTTCAAAAAGTCATAGAGTTGATCATAATCCACCTGATGAAGATTCTTTGTTTGGTTGACAATTGTGACATATCGACCCCATTCTTCTGGTAGATTGTTGATGAACTTGATGTTTGTCACAATTTGTCGTGGTTCCAACTTGTTTCTGATCAGCTCATTCATCAAGGTACAGAACCTGGTGTAGTATGAATCAATCTGTTCACCTGCTGTAGACGTGAAGTTTTCCCATTCTGTTAGAAGCTTGTTCTCAACATCTTGTTGCCCAATTTCCGTTCCATGACAAAGTCTTCTAACTCGTTCCCACATAGCATAAGCTGTTTCACAACTGTCGACTGCAGCAAAGATCTCACGAGGTAAACCAAGTTGAATGAGATGCATTGCCATATCATCTGCTTCAATCTGCTTCCAGTCTGCAGCTGTGTAATCTTCTTCTTTTTGGAGACGAAAGAATGGTTGAGTAGGAGGTGTTCCATCTGGATTACCCGGATCAAGGATTTCTTTTGGCTGAAATGGACCATTTTCAATGGATTTGATCATGAGCTTGCCATCGGTTTTGGTTTTGATGTAACGAAGCATACGGCTTGTCCATGGAAGATAACCACCTTTTTCAAGCATAGGAGGACGGTTCTCAGCACCGGCAGCATGAATATCTTGTTGAGTTGCCATTATGATTTGATTCAAAGTGATGTGTCGTGAAAAGTTGTTGTTGGATCTTTAGGATGAACTTAGGTTGTTGATGTAGATTAGGTTTGATGAGGCGTAAACGGTTGTTCTTAGTGAGTTTGAGTTTTCCCTCCAAAAATCTAATTTGAAAAAAAATTTTACTAAAATTTGAAAAACACTATGAAATGCTATTCTAAGGTTGCACGAAAAATTTGAGTTTTAAAAATTTTGACGCCAAATTTTATCGAAAAAATTTGAATTTAGGCCTAAAAATTTGAATTTTTGGTCAAAATTTTCAACGTGTTACCAAAATTTAAATCTCGCGTAAAAATTGAACGTTTAATCTCCTGCAGAAAATAAATTTTACTCAAATTTTCCCGCCAAAAAACTCTCTAAGGAACTGATTTCAAACTCGCTAAGGAAAAAAAACTTCCAAACTCGCTAAGAATAGTGACTGATACTCGCTAAGAACTTGTAGATACTCGCTATATAAGAAGTATCAAACTCGCTATGATGAAGGTTTTTCCAAACTCGCTAAGCAGAAGAAAAAAAATCAAACTCGCTAAGCCGAAATCTCCCAAACTCGCTAAGCAGAAGAAAATTCCATACTCGCTATGAGTTTATAAGTCTTACTCGCTATGCGATAAGATATATAAGGCTTACTCGCCTGAGAATCCAAACTCGCTATCCAATTTATTTCCCAAACTCGCTAGCCCAGATTTTTCCCAAACTCGCTAGACCATATGTTTCCCAAACTCGCTAGACCATATGTTTCCAAACTCGCTAGACCATATGTTTCCCAAACTCGCTATTTTGGGGTTTTAGCAAATTTTTCAAACTCGCTATTAAACCCTAAAAACCCTTAAACTCCTTGAGTACGCACTGTTGTGATTTTTAACGAGCCAAACGAGTTGTAAAACACACCTAACGAATCTTAAGCCTTTAAAACACCAAAAACCATTAAACCTAATCAAAACAAGCAAACCAACGACCCAAAAGATGAACCATACGAATCAAAAAACTAACCAAACTAATCTATATCAACCTAAATCTATCCCTTGGCGATTGATACCACTTGTAGGAACCCGGAAACAACCTAAATCACGACCTTCTTCACCTAGATCTAGAGAGAGAAAGAGAGATGTAGAGAGAGAGTTGGGAGGATCAAGTGTGTAAAAATAAAGAACTATGTGTTATTCCAAATGATCAACCAACCTTCCAAGTGAAGGTTTACAATGTATATATAGTGCATACAAGTCTAGGGCTTTTGATATTACATGTTTGGCCCTTAGACTTTCTAGTTTATGATAACTGAACATATAACTTATGAAACTACTTTCTAACGCAACCTATTACACGTTTTAAGAATATATGACCGACACTTCATAATAAAAAATATAATGCTAACATAAACTTACAGAAGATTGTACACCATCAGCAGTTTGCACACCATCAGCAGTAGAGGCAACAAACTTGGATCTTTTGGCAGTAGGAGCATCTAGAACATCAGCAATCCTTTTTACTTGAGAAGCTGGTTTAATTTGCTTCATAATCAAATTATACAGCCTTATCAGCTCAGAATCAGGTAGATTCTAGACTTGCTTCTTCTTCAAACCAGAAGTGTATAGAGCAACACTTTGGTTGTAAACCACATTCCTCATATAAGTTCTCCTCTCTGCTTCAGTAAGTGGTTTTTCTCTTTTAGCTTTAGCCTTCTGAAGTGCAATGGCTTGTCTCTTGGCAGCTGCATCCTTCTTCTTCTGATCTCCAAGTGCAACCATTTGAGCAGCAAAATTTTCTCTATTAAAATTAGCTCCCAGTATATTCTGAGCAAGAGTAGGATTTGATGCAGCTTGCATAGTATATGTATCCCACTGCTCATCAGTAAAATGAATGGATTGTGCATCCAATTCCCTTTGTCTTGCAGGAGACAGATTGGAAGTAAACTGAGCTGAGAGCCTTTCTTGTAGTTCTTTGCTCTTCATCTGATCTTCATACTCTTTAAGCATTCTTATCTGCTCAATCCTTTCCTTATTAGACATAGACTCTGGATTAATTAATTCTTCAACAAAAACTTCCTTTCCTTTAGCAGAAATAGGTACATCAGAAGCAATAGTAGATGGCTCCTCATCATGAGACAAATCTACATAAAGGGCAGCAGCAGGTGCATCAGAAGAAACTTGTGAAGTAGGATCTTCAGCTTGAGTAGAAGCACCAGCAATGTCAGATTCCAGCACAAAAGTTTGCCCAGCAACAAATACTTCTGAGGGTTCTTCTGAAGGTGTAGCAAAAGACTGAGCTTGTGCTTGATCAACTGTAACAGGCACCATATCTGCATCAGCAGGAACTTGCTCATCTACAACTTTAGAAGTCCCAGCAGCTACTTGAGCCAAATATTGTCTCCTTCTTTTTCTGCTGAACTGAATTGTCTCCTTTTGTGGAATAGCTTTAGGAGATGAAGAAGTAGCAGCTTGTTGAGCCACATCAGCTAATACTTCAAGAGAGTCCATTTGCCTTCCCTCTTGTTCTTCATCAGAAGAAACCACCAAGTTTCTTTTCATTTTCTTCCCAAGTTGTGCTTCTAGTCCCTGAATCTTATTCTTCAAAGCCACAATTTCAGCACCAAGTGAAGATTTAGTGTCTGCAAGCTCTGTTTGAAGATCATCAACCTTTTTGACATACCTGTTGAGCAAATCATATACAGATGTGAGAGTAATAGGCTCCTCAGCTCCACCAGCAGATTGCTCTGTAGTAATGGGAGCATCATTGGGCCTTTCAGGAGAAACAGGCTCAAATGTAGGAATATTATCATCAAAAGGTTCTCTTTCAGGACTAGGTGTGGGAAGTCTAGTTATCTCAGGTTCAAAAGGCAAAGGTACTGATGTACCAAGAGACTGAAGTGTCTCTTCTACCTCAAGAACTGGCTCATCAGGAGCAATAGAGATAGGTGGTGTGTGAGGCCTCGGTGAACTAGGGAATGGTTGAGGCTGGTCAGGAGAAGCATTGGATGCTTCAACAGCAATGGAAGGTCCCTCATCAGTGGCAACTAATGGATTACCATCAGGATGTGGAGAGGGAGGAGCATCAGCATTATTACCCTCACCAGCATCATTATTGCCTTGTGGCAACATAGCTGGCAATAAAGGGTGAAATGCCTCTACAAAATTAGTTCTCATAGATGCAAAAACTTTCTTTGTAAGTGCTCCTATAGGACAAAAGGTTTGCTCTTGGGTTGTTATATTTAAAATCATCT
>LBNU01035532.1:204000-220314 GCA_014162995.1 Artemisia annua
CCCTCTTCTTGCCTGAACCCCTAAGCCACCAATCTTGCCTTGTTTTTGACAACTATATCCCTTGCATCTCTTTTATTCTTCAAAATCCATTTTGTCCCAATAGCATACTTCCCATATGGTAAAGGAACCAATATCCAAACCTGCTGATTCTTGAATTGTTGCATTTCCTCTTGCATTGCCTCAAGCCAACTATTATCTGCAAGAGCTTGTGGAACACTGGTTGGTTCCATTTGGGAGAGAAAACAAGCAACCAGACAGTGTTGAAAGTCTGTATGATTGTCTCTCTGCTGCTGGGAAACATAGGACATAAAAGCAACTTCTCCATACTTTGTCTTTTTCACAGTGCTTCTAGTTTGAACAGGATCTTTAGGATCACATATTATATTTTCCATTGGATGATTAGTGTGAATCCTTTTTGTAGCATTGGGGTTGACATCAATGGTTTTGTCAAGATTGGTCACATTAGGTTCAAAGTCACTATCATAGGAAGAGGAAGTGAAGATGCCAGCTTTGGGTTGGTGATTACCAAGATCTGTAGGACTTGGAAATCGTGTATATGGTTCACCAAAGTCTGTTGACACACGAGCAGAAATAGGAGTAGAAACAGGTTGAGCATCAGCAGTAATGAAGTTATCAGAAGAAACAGGAGAACTGTCAGTAGAAATGTCAGCATAATCCTGATTTCCAGTGATGGATTGTGCTGATAGTCTCAGAAGTGCTTCAACATCTTTTGTAATCTGTGCACCAAGTTTCTCAGCTTCTTGAGTAGCAGCATGTTCTTGTGTCATGAGCTTAGCAAGATCCTCTGCATAGTATGACTCATCTTCATCCGTCTCAGAAGTATCTTTTGCACTGTTTCCTGCAAAAAGGTTAGGAGGAATGGAAGGTACAACAATAGTTAGTTCATCAAACTCAGACTTATCCTATGAGTCATCATCCAGTACACCTGCATTGTTAGAAGGAGCATCTTTTGTACCTACAGATTGATTAGCAACAAATCTAGTATACCCCAAAGAATCAGTTAAGTAGTCCAGGTCAAAATACCAAGCATGACCATGACCTTGTACATTAGGTTTTTCTTCTAGGTATCTTAGATTAAGAGTCTCCTCTATCCTTTTAGCATTCAGGTTATATACCCTATAAGCCTTACTATGAGCTGAATATCCCACAATGTATCCCTCATCAGCCTTTGTAATAACCCGTAAATTTTCACACGGCAAAATGACTATTTTACCTTTCGACTTTAACTTTTTAATGATTTGACTTTTAGCTTTTACCATAATGTAAAAGCAATTACTGAAACCGATAGTTAACGGGTAATTTTTCCAAGTTAAATAATTCACATTCTTAATAAACATACTCACACATCTAATATACTTGGTTGAAGTATATTGATAAATTTTGACATTTTTTTTATAAGCATTATATTCTTACATTACCCAATTTTAAGTTTCGTCACTTAAAGAATTTACGTTTGCAATTATTGGGATCAAACTATATCAATAAAGCACAAGATAAGTTATAAACTCATCTCATCTCATCCATATACCACGTCCCATGTTGTATTTGTTGTGGTGTCATGTTCTCAGGTCCTCTTTACTCTCAAAAGTCAGATATACAGATTTATATTGATATATCACCTTCTACTTTATCTCTTCCCTAAGATGAATTACGAGATCACCTAGAAGACCATCAAGAGAAAATGAGTTTTGCTTAATCAAACTCTTCACAAGTTTCCTATCAAGAAAGCATGGTCAAAATGATCTTCCTTCTCCTCTTTTCATGGCAGTCGAAGCACTAGAGAAATCCCACATACCTAAATCTCACTTGCAAATTATCACAAGAATAAGATCTTACAAGGGTTGATAAAGCCTTGTTGTTTTGGGTTTTCTCAAGCCTTGTTGTTTTGGGTTTTCTGGGGATTGCTTCAATTTGGATTCCTGTTTTGGTTCTCTTCTTCGATTGATACACTCACAATCCTTAGTAAGGGTTATCTTGATTTCCTCCTACTTTGTAATTTACTATTATAAATCTGTTTGTAAGATTGTTAATGTTTTCGTGGGATAAAACTAGATAAAAACATGATTTTGATTATTGTTTCGTGTGGTATCAAGTAGTCAAGTGGTGGTTGTTTTGTTAGAACTTGCAAACGAGTCGAGTTTAAACCCAGATAACGGGTCGTGACCCATTTTGGTCATAGCTTGGTATTGGTTCAAAACCAACCCAAGAGGGTGGTTTGTTTGCTTGTGCGTATAGTAGTGTTTGTTTGTTGAAACGCAGCCCTACTAGGGTGTGTTTGTTGGCTGCAAACAGCCCCAAAACAGCTCAACTAAGGTGCGTTTGTTTGCTGTAAAACAGCCCCAACATGGGTGTGTTTGTCTGATTATTTTCTGCACCAAAAGGGTTCGATTGTCTGCTTATTTTCTGCATAAATTGGTGCAATTGTTGCTGATTTTTCAGTACTTGGAGTGTTTGGTTCGCCGGTTTACAGGCCAATATGGAGTATGTTCATCTACTTAATTTTCTGCATAAACAGGTGTGTTTGTACGCTTATTTTCCCGCATTAAATGATGTGTTTGATTGCTGCAAATACAGCCCCAAAAGGGTGCGTTTTGTTACTTAAGAATCTGCACTTAAAATGGGTCATTACATGCTTAATTTTCTGCAGTCAAATGGGTCGTTACATGCTGAAATTTTCTGCAAATAGCTTGCTGATCTGGAATTAAAACCCAATTTTCACCCTTTTCTGGTCCGAACCACTGAAAGTGTAAAACACGAAAGTTGCTCAGAATGATGTTTTATAGAAAAACTCGCGAGACATAAGCTGAAAATGAAAAACGAAGACTGTAGACTATAAAAACCAACTGGACCCGTTTTGACCCAAAGGTAGCCATGACATAAAAATCTTTATAGCATTTTGACCTCTTGAGGCCGAGACACAACCAGGGCTATTGACTCAAGACCTTTTAGTCGAGACATAACCATGGCTATGGCCTTGGTTGTTGTCTCAAAGTGTGAGTAGCCGCACGGCTAGTTTGGGTTCGATAACCCGAAACTTATTATTGAGAATTGACCACTTATTTGACACCGTTGGACTTTAATAAACTTAACCATCCTCATATCTTTTGCCTAGTTGCTTAATTGATTCTTACATGTTTATTTACCCTGTATGCATGTGCTATAGGTTTTATGCTTTGGCGTGCGTTAGTTTGAGTCTATGACTGTGTACAACCACACGAATGATGATACTAAACTTTTACAAACCTTGAACAAATCTTCCACGAAAACTAAAACGCTCTGTGTTTTGAAACTCATATGTACTGTACTATTATTACGTGACATATTCTGAGATAAACTACATATTCATTAGGTCATGCCGAATTCCATATCATTGTGCTCTAATTCTTGACATCACATATGTTATACTATTCTGCCATACTCCTTGGCACCGTTGTGTTACTTGTGGCACTACATTCTAAGGTGAGTTTTCATAGCCCCGTATACATTCTTTTATTGTTTTCAAATCCCACGGGGGAGAATACATTGCACCATTTTTGTACGGACCTAAGTATACAAATTCAAGTACAATGCTTAAGTTACCACATTGCCTATGAAAGTTCCCCTGTTATCATGAACCGTTAATTGTGCATAAGCGAGAGTGAGTGGATAGATCTATTGAGGGTGACGCCTCCATCCGTGTTGGGGTTACCAACAGTCAAGCGGATGCATTTCATTTTTATTCATATTAGAGTGTCTGGCAAAACACTCTTTAGGGGCATTACATACAGTCAAGCTTCGGGGTCATGAGCTTAAGGGCTATTGTACTATTTTTCATTATTATGTGACAGTTAGTCATACATTTATACTTATGGTTTCCGTATAACATTCATTTTCATAAACCTATGATTTCTCACCAACATTATTGTTGACCGTTTTAGCAATGTATTTTCAGGTAATTAAGGAATTAGCTGGCATGTGAAGGCACACGGAAAACATTTTGAAGACAATGCATATATTATCATTCGAAAAACTTTACAACTTTAATGTTGTATATTTTGTAAACTTGTGGGACCTCTCTCTTTGTAAACTCTGACATTTTAATCGAATGATAATTTATTTCAAAACGTCTCTTTTAGAGTCGTTTTCTGTATCTTGCGTTGTGAACCATGAAGTAATACCCCACTGACACAATCTTCCGCTGTGGTAATTTTGGGGGTGTTACAGATTGGTATCAGAGCATGAGTTATAGAGAACCAGGTTGCATTTGAACCTAGACTATAACTACATTTTACATTTTAACCCGTAGCACTCATTGTTGTCTTTCACATTCCGTGTGCCATGCCTACTCTTACATTCGTGTGATCTATGAAACCTTTTCAAGACATTGTATGTGATTACAATGGTCTCATTCACTATTATGACATTGTGAGTTACACAATGGTCTCGTTTACTTTTCAAACATTGTGAGATACACAACTTGCTTATTCATATATCTCAGACATTGTGAGATACACGACTTGTTTATATCTATTTCTCAGACATTGAGAGATACACAATGGTATTATCTATTTCTCAGACATTGAGAGACATTGAGAGCCACATTTGTCTTATTTATTTTCCAACATTGTGAGTTGCCCAATGGTCCCTCTGGTATTTCTCAACATTGTGAGAAACTATTTCATAACTATGAACTCATTAACTCTTTTGAACACTATGTCGACCTTCTCTAATTATTTTACTCATCGTCTTCGAGGATGAGTGTGAACATTCATCCCACACTCTCGGAACACTTACTACGTCTCATAATACACTACCTAGCAACTCATCGATTAAACATGAGTGTTGTGTTGGGAATTCTTAAGTAGGATGATTTGGAATATCCTTATTTGAATGGATTGGGACGCCTTTTTATTCAAATAAAGAAATTGTGAATCGCCGAACCATAAGTTTATATTTCTTTATTTACATTGTTTGGGACGCCTCTCTATGTAAATAATGAATTATAAATAAGTGGGCTTATTTGTATCCGATATGACATGAGTATGAACTCGAACTTGAGAATCACCAGTATTTTACCACTCAGCAAAATCTTAAGACCTCATTTGAACTACCTGAGTTCATTCTTAAGTCATCACTTTTGTCATTACAAATCCTTACAATCATGAGCTATTTATCGAGTTAACAAACCTGTTACACTCTTGACTTGGTTCAATCTCGAACTAACAAACTGGGTACGACATTTCACCACCCAACACATAAGCTATCTCACGAGCTCCTTCCATTTGTTGGCTCTTATTCGGAGAAATTGTTTCTCGAAATGTCCTCACTCTCAACATCTCATCACAATTTGTTATTGTTGTTGTTACTATTTATTTTATTTTATTTTGCTGTTATTGAATTCTTGAGCAGACCAAAGCTCGTACAACATGATCCACTAGGTTACGAGGCATCTAGATTATTTCATCTAGTGTGAATGATCAAACGAAGTTACTTCTCTTGAATACTGAGTGGAAGTTCGCAGATGAACTTTTTCCATAACTTCTCATTGGTTGAGACCATCATCAGGCACACTATTGCTAACTCTTGAAAGCGACGAATATAAGTTATGATATCAACACCACTGACAATGAGAAAAACTTCACCTCTATTTCTTGCACCTTATTTCGAGGGCAGTACTTCTTGATATATAACTTCTTCAACTCAGTTCAAGCAATCTTGAAAGTATTCTCAATACTAATAGATTGAGCAACAACATTCCACCATGACAAAGCGACGTCTAGAAATATGCTTGTGGCATGTTTGACTTTGCAGTCTTCAACACGGTTGCTGATTTGAAATACTGACTCTGTTCTCTCAAACCAACGAACCAAACCAACTGCTCCTTTCATGCTTTTGAAACTTCTGAGCTTGCAGCTCATGAAATCTTTGTAAGAACATCTTCTGGTACAACATTCACTCCTGGTACGCCTCTAACAGGCCCTGCAATATTCCCTTTAGTTGAGCCCTAATGTTAATCAAAGCACTTTTGCTCACCCACCAAAACTTTAAAGGAGTCCTAATTTCATCTGGGAGCTTAAGATCATAATTCACCACAAATACCCACACCTTTTCCCAGACATCTCAACATCGGACTATTATATATCCTGATTAGGATTGGTCCTGTAACTTGCACATTTGAGCTACCACCAGAACTTAACAGTGTACACAAAAACTTTCATGTGAGAAATTCGAATGAGTGTCATACACTTACTATTCCTTTGGAAGATTGACGAATGTCTGAACTTTATCAAAGAACCTATCGAGGTCATAGACTGTATGGTCAAATGACTTAAGTGAAGTCACATTCACATTGTCAAAATTTCTTTAGAACTTTCAATATGAACTCGAATTCACGTGGGAACGTGAAGATTAGATGTGTCGCAAGTATTACCATCTTTTCTCAAACACATTGTGTCAGCAGATAACACACACTGAACTTCGGGACGAAGTTCCAGTTGAGGGGTGGATACTGTAATAACCCGTAAATTTTCACACGGCAAAATGACTATTTTACCTTTCGACTTTAACTTTTTAACGATTTGACTTTTAGCTTTTACCATAATGTAAAAGCAATTACTGAAACCGATAGTTAACGGGTAATTTTTCCAAGTTAAATAATTCACATTCTTAATAAACATACTCACACATCTAATATACTTGGTTGAAGTATATTGATAAATTTTGACATTTTTTTTATAAGCATTATATTCTTACATTACCCAATTTTAAGTATCGTCACTTAAAGACTTTACGTTTGCAATTATTGGGATCAAACTATATCAATAAAGCACAAGATAAGTTATAAACTCATCTCATCTCATCCATATACCACGTCCCATGTTGTATTTGTTGTGGTGTCATGTTCTCAGGTCCTCTTTACTCTCAAAAGTCAGATATACAGATTTATATTGATATATCACCTTCTACTTTATCTCTTCCCTTAGATGAATTACGAGATCACCTAGAAGACCATCAAGAGAAAATGAGTTTTGCTTAATCAAACTCTTCACAAGTTTCCTATCAAGAAAGCATGGTCAAAATGATCTTCCTTCTCCTCTTTTCATGGCAGTCGAAGCACTAGAGAAATCCCACATACCTAAATCTCACTTGCAAATTATCACAAGAATAAGATCTTACAAGGGTTGATAAAGCCTTGTTGTTTTGGGTTTTCTCAAGCCTTGTTGTTTTGGGTTTTCTAGGGATTGCTTCAATTTGGATTCCTGTTTTGGTTCTCTTCTTCGATTGATACACTCACAATCCTTAGTAAGGGTTATCTTGATTTCCTCCTACTTTGTAATTTACTATTATAAATCTGTTTGTAAGATTGTTAATGTTTTCGTGGGATAAAACTAGATAAAAACATGATTTTGATTATTGTTTCGTGTGGTATCAAGTAGTCAAGTGGTGGTTGTTTTGTTAGAACTTGCAAACGAGTCGAGTTTAAACCCAGATAACGGGTCGTGACCCATTTTGGTCACAGCTTGGTATTGGTTCAAAACCAACCCAAGAGGGTGGTTTGTTTGCTTGTGCGTATAGTAGTGTTTGTTTGTTGAAACGCAGCCCTACTAGGGTGTGTTTGTTGGCTGCAAACAGCCCCAAAACAGCTCAACTAAGGTGCGTTTGTTTGCTGTAAAACAGCCCCAACATGGGTGTGTTTGTCTGATTATTTTCTGCACCAAAAGGGTTCGATTGTCTGCTTATTTTCTGCATAAATTGGTGCAATTGTTGCTGATTTTTCAGCACTTGGAGTGTTTGGTTCGCCGGTTTACAGGCCAATATGGAGTATGTTCATCTACTTAATTTTCTGCATAAACAGGTGTGTTTGTACGCTTATTTTCCCGCATTAAATGATGTGTTTGATTGCTGCAAATACAGCCCCAAAAGGGTGCGTTTTGTTACTTAAGAATCTGCACTTAAAATGGGTCATTACATGCTTAATTTTCTGCAGTCAAATGGGTCGTTACATGCTGAAATTTTCTGCAAATAGCTTGCTGATCTGGAATTAAAACCCAATTTTCACCCTTTTCTGGTCCGAACCACTGAAAGTGTAAAACACGAAAGTTGCTCAGAATGATGTTTTATAGAAAAACTCGCGAGACATAAGCTGAAAATGAAAAACGAAGACTGTAGACTATAAAAACCAACTGGACCCGTTTTGACCCAAAGGTAGCCATGACATAAAAATCTTTATAGCATTTTGACCTCTTGAGGCCGAGACACAACCAGGGCTATTGACTCAAGACCTTTTAGTCGAGACATAACCATGGCTATGGCCTTGGTTGTTGTCTCAAAGTGTGAGTAGCCGCACGGCTAGTTTGGGTTCGATAACCCGAAACTTATTATTGAGAATTGACCACTTATTTGACACCGTTGGACTTTAATAAACTTAACCATCCTCATATCTTTTGCCTAGTTGCTTAATTGATTCTTACATGTTTATTTACCCTGTATGCATGTGCTATAGGTTTTATGCTTTGGCGTGCGTTAGTTTGAGTCTATGACTGTGTACAACCACACGAATGATGATACTAAACTTTTACAAACCTTGAACAAATCTTCCACGAAAACTAAAACGCTCTGTGTTTTGAAACTCATATGTACTGTACTATTATTACGTGACATATTTTGAGATAAACTACATATTCATTAGGTCATGCCGAATTCCATATCATTGTGCTCTAATTCTTGACATCACATATGTTATACTATTCTGCCATACTCCTTGGCACCGTTGTGTTACTTGTGGCACTACATTCTAAGGTGAGTTTTCATAGCCCCGTATACATTCTTTTATTGTTTTCAAATCCCACGGGGGAGAATACATTGCACCATTTTTGTACGGACCTAAGTATACAAATTCAAGTACAATGCTTAAGTTACCACATTGCCTATGAAAGTTCCCCTGTTATCATGAACCGTTAATTGTGCATAAGCGAGAGTGAGTGGATAGATCTATTGAGGGTGACGCCTCCATCCGTGTTGGGGTTACCAACAGTCAAGCGGATGCATTTCATTTTTATTCATATTAGAGTGTCTGGCAAAACACTCTTTAGGGGCATTACATACAGTCAAGCTTCGGGGTCATGAGCTTAAGGGCTATTGTACTATTTTTCATTATTATGTGACAGTTAGTCATACATTTATACTTATGGTTTCCGTATAACATTCATTTTCATAAACCTATGATTTCTCACCAACATTATTGTTGACCGTTTTAGCAATGTATTTTCAGGTAATTAAGGAATTAGCTGGCATGTGAAGGCACACGGAAAACATTTTGAAGACAATGCATATATTATCATTCGAAAAACTTTACAACTTTAATGTTGTATATTTTGTAAACTTGTGGGACCTCTCTCTTTGTAAACTCTGACATTTTAATCGAATGATAATTTATTTCAAAACGTCTCATTTAGAGTCGTTTTCTGTATCTTGCGTTGTGAACCATGAAGTAATACCCCACTGACACAATCTTCCGCTGTGGTAATTTTGGGGGTGTTACAGCCTTGCCATCAAATTTCCCAAGTGGGTCACTGGTGTTCAAAATGGTCACATGACAGCCAAAAGGTCTTAGGTAATGAATAGAAGGAACTTTCCCTGTGAGAAGTTCATAGGGTGTCTTTGAATGAGGTCTTGTGATAGAGACCCTGTTCAGAACATAACAAGCAGTGCTTACTGCTTCAGTCCAGAACATTGTAGGTAGCTTAGAGTCTACAAGCATGGATCTTGCTGCCTCTATTAAGGTTCTATTCTTCCTCTCAGCAACCCCATTTTGTTGTGGGGTCCTGGGATTGCTATAGTCCCTTTTTATCCCTTTAGAGTTACAAAGGTCTATTAAAACCACATTTTTGAACTCTGTTCCATTATCACACCTTATACCTTTAACCTTTTTATTTAGCTGGTTTTCAACTAGGGTAATCAAATCTTTTAAAATTGGAGATGTTTTATCTGTAGTTTTCAAAAAGAATACCCAACAAAACCTGCTATAATCATCAGTGATCACCAAACAGAAGTACTTATGATCAATACTTCTTAATTGAGTTGGACCAAAGAGGTCCATATGCAACAACTGAAGTGGTTCTGTGATATTGCTCACTGCTGTAATGGCTTTGTAAGAGGCTCTGTGTTGTTTTCCTTTGTTGCATGCAATACAATTGTGTTCATTGGTGAAGACCTTGGAAGGAAGCCCTTGAACAAGACCAAGTTTAGACAGCTTGTTGATGGTCTTGAAATTCACATGAGCCATCCTTCTGTGCCATTTGGTAGATTCATCCATGGAAGCTTTAGCCACCAAACATGTTAGATCACTGTCAGGTTGTACCTCATTTAAGTTGAATGTGTACAAATTATTGCTTCTTGGAACTCTCAGCATAATTGGTGTATCTGCTGGAAGTTTGAAGTCTTTGTTGAGTACAAGACATTCATCCTCTGAGAAGAAAACTTTGTTCTTTTTAGCACAAATTTGTGACACTGAGAACAAATTAAAGTGTTGTAGTTCCTTCACATAAAGTACATTTTCAAAATCCAGCATGGGTGTTCTGATAGTTCCTTTTCCAGTGATTCTACCATTTCCTCCACCAAAGGTCACATTGCCTCCACCTGCTATGGGCGCAAAATTTATCATCTTTTCTCTGTTCCCTGACATGCTCCTTGAACAGCCACTATCTACTATGCCAACTTCTTTACTCAGTAAGGGATGATCCTACAACAACAACAAAAAAATATACAAAATATAAGTACACTTTGGAGACTCAAGTGATTACTGACTTGAGCCTGCCTTGTGGTTCATAAGAAGTAGGCCATGTAGATGTATAAGATCCACCATTGTTCTTGGATCTTCTTTGATAATTAGATCCCCTGTTAGTCCAAGAACAACCTGCTGAGGGCTTAACAACAGTATCCCATGGTCCCCCCCAACCCATATACATAGGTTGATAATAACTAGGCCAATAACCATTCTAATAATAAGGAGAACTAGGTCTAGGGAATGGTCTTGCAACATGTCTTTTCCTATATAATGGAAAAGTTCTGTCAGCAGAAACTGATGCATCAGCAAATGCTGATTTATCAGCAGTATTGTATCTGCTGTTAGATTGAGTTGCTTGTGGAACATAAGCAGGTATGTCATCAACTCGTTTCCACATTGGTCTAGATTTCTTAGCACAGTAACCCATTCTTTGCTCATGAAAATTACAATCCTTAATTAAATGAGATTTGCTTCCACACACAAAACATTTCTTCTTTCTAGAAGATTTAGTAGAATTGAAAGGAGTTCTATTGAAAGCATTCAAATCACAAACATTAAAGAATTGTTTTGACAGAATTAACATTATTGAATATTTTTGCAAAGAATTAAATAACAAGTCTTCAGAAGAAACTGTCTTTGAATGGGATTCATCAGCAGCAACTCCTAAGAGGCTGTTTGAGGACTTGGGTGAAGGCTTTGATGAGTCTTGGGTGAGGCTTTGGGAAGGCTGACTGATCACTTGAATCACAACTTTCCCATAGGCAGTAGAACCCTTATCAGAAGACTGTCACTGCAAGAGAAACAGAGTCAGCATTATTAGTAACCAGGTCCAGATAAGTCACTTGACTTTTTTGCCATATAAATGGGTGATCCATCAAAGTCAACTGTGGATGGATAGGTCAATGGCATATGGTTCACCTCTAAATGGGGACCAGGGACAGCTGTAAGGTGCTTCTTAAACATATGTTTGCTAATCCTGCTGGTGTTGTTTTTCTACTGTCATTCCTAGCGTTCCTAATCCTACTGATGAGACGAGAAAAGTGTTATACGCTTTTAGGGGTCATTTAAGCCCTAATTCATATAAATGTGATCAAATATTGCCCTAAATCGTTCCTTTTGTCATTTTAGGTACTTTTGAGAGGAATTCTGGAAAACATGCATATTCGGACGTTTTTGGAGCATAAAAGTGATGAAAACGACAAAGTTTCAAAGAAGCAGGATTTTACAACCTGACGGCATCAGGAGTCACAAGGTGACGCCGTCAGTAAGGATGACAAAAGAGTGGAATTCAATTATCAAACGACAGGCCAGAAAGATTTCAAGAATTTACACCTGACGCCGTCAGGTGTTAGAAGATGTAGGCCGTCACGTGTTAAGTTAAAGAGAGACGGCCCAGAGAGTTTTACAAGCTGACCACGTCCCAAATGGATCTAGGCCGTCCGAGAACCCTAATGGCGGGGAGCTGACGGCGTCAGGTCCTATAAGCTGACGCCGTCCGAACTTATTTTCTATATATATTTTCCAAATTTTCATTCATTATGTGTGGAACTTTGTGGAGAACTTTTAGGGCAAACCCTAAAGACGAATTTTCTGTGACTTTTAGGGTTTCCAACCCTTGGAACCCTAGTGCTTAATTTAAGATAAGTCTTCACTTTAATTCAATAAATATGTCTATGTGTTGGTTGTCTATCTATCTTGCTTATCTTTCAATTAACATGAGTAGCTAAATTCTCTAGTGTTTGCTTAGATCTAATGAAACCTAACTATTGATTATTGGTTAATTGGTGTGTGTTGTTGTTTGTTGGGATGATCGTTTCATCGATGTTAGGCTCAAGAAAACTGGCCAACCTCCTTTATGGTAACGTGCTTGAACGTCTTGGGAAACATGTAGTCGAGGCATACTAGGCTATTAAGGTAGTATTTAACGCATGAGCCACTGTTTACAACCCCTATGGTTGTGCCGTGCATGGCATAGGGCGAGATAAGAGCTCATAGAATTGGAGAGATATGTATGCCACTCCATGAGTTATTAGGAATACACCCTTCATCCACACAAGTAACACACATATCAATTAACCGGTAAAAGATAGTTAGGGAGTAATGAAATCTAAGTAAACACAATTTTCTCCATATTGTTTTCACAACCACAATAGTTTAGATATTTATTTTATTTTAATTTGCATAAGTAGTAAACTTGGGTTAGTTGACTAGCAACTAATTCCGCCCTTCCTCTAAAAACCGAGATTTTAATTGCTTTCAAAAAAATATAAAAATACAAAAAGAATCTTCCTTCCACCCTTAGACCTATTAGAGTAGCTTTTCTATCCTAACGAACACTATTCCCTGTGAGAGAACGATCAATCCCCCGTACTTACCACTATCCTATACTACATCGGTCAGGTACACTGCCTGGTGGGGTTGTAAGCCTCTTGAGATCCCTCGAGAGGTAAAACCTGTTGTAAGGTCACAAAACCACGCATCAAGTTTTTGGCGCCGCTGCCGGGGAATAGTTATTGTTTAGGTAGAATTTTTATTTCTTTAGGTCTACTCACTAGATTCCTTTCTAGTGAGATTTTTATTTTCTTTTTCTAGGATTTTCTTTAGTCTATCTTTTTCTTCGTGTTTTTGTTCGTAATCTTTACCATCCGCCATCATGGAAGGTGGTAACATCCTTGATCCCAACAACCTAATTCAACCAAACCACCCACCACAACCAAACCAACCTCCTAGACCCCGCACCTTAGGAGAGTATTCCCGACCTAGCCACCTTGGCTATCGAAACACCATTGAGCTCACTCAAGGAGCCAATGTCACTCCCTTGCGATCCGACACCATCCGGTTGGTGCAAAGCGGATGCGCATTCCATGGACTTCGTTCCGAAGATCCAAACCAACATCTCAAGGATTTCCTCAAAATCGTAGATTCCATAGACCTTGATGTTGCAACTCGAGAGACGACCCGATTGCGTCTCTTCCAATTCTCTCTACGGGACCAAGCTAGTCAATGGCTTGAGCGACTTCCCGCAGGATCCATCACCTCTTGGGACGATCTCACAACTCGTTTCCTTGCTCAATTTTTCCCACCGGGGAGAACTACCAAGCTAAGGAATGATATCTTGGCGTTCCAACAACGCCAAGGCGAAACCCTCTACGAGGCATGGACTCGATTCAAGGACTTACTCCAAAAAGTCCCTCATCATGGCATAGACCTTTGGCTCCAAGTCCAAATCTTCTATGACCACATCAATCTCCACACGAGGCAAACCATTGTACCAAGCGGCCGGTGGAAAGCTACGTGATCTAAGTGCGGAACAATAATGGATCTCCTAGAAGATCTTGCTCTATATGACAACGAAAGTTGGAATGATCCCCGTGATTTGAATTAAACGGTCAAGGCAATATCTTTGCCTTCGAATAATTCAAGCACTTCCGACCGTAGGATCATAGAACTTGAAGACCAAGTCAAGTTTCTCATGAAATCCTACGAAGCTCCTAAACCTTCAAGCCAAGTGAACAAAATCACTTCTTCATGCGAATTATGTAGTGGTCCCCACGACACTCGTGATTGCATGGAACTCCCCGAACAAGCTTTTGCGGACTACGCATCCACGCGTACCGACGGAGCGGGAGATAAGTGGTACACTTTCAAACCCGAGCGAAACCCTTATGGAGATTCATACAACCCCTCATGGAAAAATCACCCCAACCTTAGGTGGAAGTCAAACAAAAACGCACCCCAAAACAATTCTTCCAACCTACCTAACCGGTTTCAACCCAACGGTAATTCCTCAAACCGTACCTTCAACAACAATCCTTCCAACAACTATGGTAGTACCAAAAACTTTGAAGGATTGATGTCCAATTTTATGGCATCTCAAGAAGCTCGCATAGCTAAATTCACATCCGAATTCAATCAACAACAAGTAGAGATGACCAATAAAATTGACAACTTGTTGAAAGCCCTCAACAACCAAGTGCTATCACCCCCACAAAAGGACGCTAGAAACACCAATAGCGAACCACAAATCAAGGACCCCTCTTCATCCAAACATGTCCACTTCATAAACGTTGTGACCATTAGACCAATTGATAGGAGTGAGAATGATAGTGAATCAAAGAATGAGAGTAAGGAATTAGAGGATGATAGGAAGGCTAAGGTTAGCGAAATAGAAGAAGTAGAGGAGGAGGATTACTTCAATAGGTCACCCACTAAGGAAGAGCGAGCATATCATAAGAATCTATTCGATGACTCCGAGACCCCATACATCCTAGGTAACCCAATTTTCAAGGTGGGCGATCCATCTAATCTCAACATACTATGCAACATCGGGCATTTGCATATGTGGAAAGCGTACATCGACCCTAGATCACCCATTAACATCATGACTAGAGCTCAATACAATTTGATAATGAAAAGTCAACTAGGGTATAGAGTGTTTCCTGATAAGGGATGGATTAGTAACTTCACGGGAAGAGTTAAAGGATTACCGGTTTATGTAGGAAACTTTACCTATGTCACCGACTTTGTGATTGTAGAAGATATCCGCCCAATAATCGATGCAAGTGTGACCCAAGTAGTCTTAGGCAAACCATTTATCGAGGTCTCTAGAATGACTCATGAACCTTCCTTAGGGATAGTCACATTTAAGGATGAGACCGATGAGGTGAACTACCAAATGCCGTATAAGATAGAGCAATACCAACACTTGTCAAACGTTGAGAAGGAGCTCAAACAAGCGGTTTACTATAGGAATGATGAGGACAGACATAGAGGAGTAGACTATGTCATGAAAAGGATTTTCGGCTTCTATAAGGATTGTTTGAACTTAGGGCCCGAACACAAAACCGGAAAAGAGGATGACTTAGGAACCGTGACCAACGACGAAGTCGCGTAACGTACGGTGACTTTGAGTCTTGCTACAAGACTCGTTAATAAAGAAAAGCGCTTCTTGGGAGGCAACCCATGTTTTGTATGTTTTTGTGTGTTTATTTGCTTTTATTTGTTTCCGTATGTAAGTTATATTTCTTGTTATTGATTCATGCTTCAAACTAAATTGTGAAAATGCTTTGTTTTGTTTTTAACTTCGTCTTAACTACATATAAAGGTATTTTGCAAAAGATAAGTGTAAGGGAAATCTAAATCGGTTTATATAGAACGAATAAACATAAATCATAACAACGAAATTAACTTACATATTAGTACTTGTTTGAGTCAAATGCTTGTATCGAGTCATAATTAATTTTTGCAGGAATTCCAGGAAGTAAGATTTAGTTTTTCCAGAATTTTTCCCGGAAACTTAACATGAGAATTATGTCAGAACTTTCTGACGGCGTCAGGATTAACACCTGACGGCGTCAGGCTATAATTTTTTGCAATTTTTGAAAGTTTTGTATTTTTCCGGAAACCTAAAAAGTTTTGTCAATTCTTTAACTTATAATCTCCAGGAATTCTGCAATATATTCATTCCACAAGCATTATATCTTATTATATAGATTTTACCGCCGATTTTACGCGAGGTTGGCCTTTAT
>LBNU01035532.1:223400-238253 GCA_014162995.1 Artemisia annua
GGAGATGGTGATTGGCATTGCAAATTTGACATCACATGTCCTAGCGGAAGGAACTTTGCAAGAAGTTTCAAAACACAAAAGACTACTAGGAAGCTTTCGAACAAATATCATGGAGAAGACATTCTTAGAACGAATATTTCTATGGATGTAGGAGAAGGATTGCAAGAATAAAGCACCTCTTGTGCTATTAGTTTGTTTCACATTTTCAATTTCATGCATTATATTTTATGTTTTTTAGGTTTCATGCATTTTATGTTTGATATAATTCTATCGTTCTATAGTTCTATCGTTCTATATTTCTATTTTATTTTAGTATGATTGTTTGCTAGTTATTATGAGTTAAGTTATGTTTTTAAATTTTTAAGATTAGAAGTAGAAATAATGACCAATGTTTGGTAGACCAAGTGTGTTTGGGATATATACATACAAAACATAAGTTTTTGAAAAGACAAGAACTAGTGCTTGGACATAGCAAGTCTAGTGGTGAAAAAATTGGAGAAAAATCAATTTTCTACAAACAGAATCGGATGGATGTTCAACTGATCGGATGGAATTGATTATATAAACCCACATTTTCAAAAACCCAAGAAAACCACACACACACAAACCACCAAAAATTGGGTCATTAGAAGTTATTTGAAGGTTACAGGAGTGTAATTTGATCATCAATGGCATCAAGACAAGTAAGTTATATCATTAATTTCATTCAATTAGGTTTTAATTCGGATTATTGAGATTAGGTCACGAATTGGGTATTTTTGAATTAATTCGAATTGAGATGTAATATTTTGGGGATAATTGATTAGATGTGAGTAGAATGCGTTGCAAAAAGAATTAGATCAATTGATTAAGTTTTGAGTAAGAATTGATTGATTGAATTTTCGAATTGAATTAGGTATAATCTTTAGAACTAATTTATTTGCAATTGATGAATCCCTAAGTCGAGTCTAGTTTTCTATCTTTCTTATTTCTTTTGTTTAATAAGTCGGTCTTGGCTTTTATTTCACTCCATCGTTTATACGAGTGGAGTCTTATTTGGTTTAACTCTAAACGTTACTCCGACGAATTTTCTTAAAATCTTTTAACTTAGTTTATTTTTCTTATCTCTTAGTTTATTTTCCTCTAGACATTTTCCTTTTTCTTTATTTTCGTTAATTAAATCTTAAAAGCCCAAAAACATTTTACTTTCTCATTTCATTTTCTTTTCTTTTGTTTTGTTAACTTTTACTTAATATCTTTTAATTTCTTTTATCTTTACTTAATCTTTTTCGTTCATCAAAAATACATGTTGGGAATCCTACTAAGTAGAGATTCTACTGATGGTTACTACTGAAGAAGGAATCTGCTGAAGACAAGTTACTGCTGAAGAGTAGTTACTGCTGAAGATATAGATCAGCAGATTTAGTTTCTGCGGATAGTGTTTAGCCGCATATTATGTAATGTAGTTAGGATATGCATGAGATATTATAGTAAGAGATAATGCATATTATTTAGAAGATACGTTTCTTGAGAAACGGATTAGGGTTAGGGTTCCTTGTCTATAAAAGGAACACAAGTTTATGTTCAATGTACGTTTTAGGAAACACAAGTTTTATAATATAAAGATTCATAGAGGATCAACTGTTCTTAGTATTTACTGTTCATAGTTTGTATTTGTTTCCGCTTCTAAAATACAAGCTTTAGGGATTCTCTATTAGTGAGCTAGTGATTACATTGGCTATACTAACGATCTACTTCAGGCTCTTAGATCTATCAAGGTCTATATAGTTTCAACAAGTGGTATCAGAGCCTCGGGAGAGTCTCTGTGATACTTTGAACATCCTCTTTCACACTCATTCAAACACCATGTCTGGCCAATCTGATGAATCATCAACCTCTGAAGCAACCCATAACCAACTCTCAGTGTCTATGACACAACTCAACCTTTCACAAAGCAATGGTAAACTTCCTTTACTTCAGAGGGATGAATATGATATTTGGGCTATGTTGATACAAAACTGGATCAATAATATTGATCACAATCTTTGGAGGGTCATTGAACATGGCAACAAGCCTAGGAGAACTGCTACAGACTCAGAAGGAAGACTCTTCCACGTTGAACCATCATCTGCTGAAGAGGTACTGAACCTTCAGAGGGAAAGCAAAGTTCGCACTATTCTTCTACAAGCCATTCCTCAAGATCATCTGCCTGATTTTCACTATATGAACGATGCCAAAGATATTTGGCAAGAAATTAAGGCTAGGTTTGGAGGGAATGATGAATCCAAAAGAATGCGAAAGTCTATGCNTGGAGGGTCATTGAACATGGCAACAAGCCTAGGAGAACTGCTACAGACTCAGAAGGAAGAATCTTCCACGTTGAACCATCATCTGCTGAAGAGGTACTGAACCTTCAGAGGGAAAGCAAAGTTCGCACTATTCTTCTACAAGCCGTTCCTCAAGATCATCTGGCTGATTTTCACTATATGAACGATGCCAAAGATATTTGGCAAGCAATTAAGGCTAGGTTTGGAGGGAATGATGAATCCAAAAGAATGCGAAAGTCTATGCTGAAGCAGCAGTTTCAGGAGTTCACTATCACTGAAGAAGAAGGCATTCACAAAGGCTATGATAAGTTCCATAAGATTCTGACTCAATTACATCAGCTGAAAGCTAAGCCCGATAAAGAAGACTGCAATGCTAAGTTCCTGAGATCCTTACCACCATCATGGCTTCAAGTCAGCATTGCTCTAAAGACCAAAGGTGGATTGGACATGATGACCTTTGATGACCTATACAACAAGCTTAAGACACTTAAACCAGATGTCAAAGGTGCTGTTCGTCCATCTTCATCTACCTACTCAGCTTTTGTGGGATCTACTTCACATATACTGCCTCCTAGTCCATCTATGATGACTTCTGGCACCAATCCTTTACCATCTGTCTCCTCTTCACATACATCCAGCAACTCAGCAGGAAGTATGTTAGGAGATATTCTTCATTCGTTTGTTGCTGACTGTGAACCATCACAACAACTTTCATATGAAGATTTTGAGCAATTAGATCCTCTGGATATGGAGGAGATGAATCTCAAATGGCAGATGGCTATGATCTCTTTGGGTATTAGGCGATTTGAAAAGAAGTCAGGAAGGAAGTTTGGCTATAATGGAAGGGAGCCAGCTAGGTTTGCAAGAGGAAAGGTCAAGTGCTTCACGTGTGGTCAGATGGGGCACTTCTCAAGGGAATGCAAGGATAGGAAAACTACTGAGGAAGTGAGATACTCATCCTATCAGCAGCAACAAGGAAGTGACTCTGGCAAGACTGGTCATCCCACAGCTTTGCTCACTATGGATGATCATATTGATTGGAAACAGCATGAGAGGAGTGATGATGCTGATCAGAAAGGAATGCTGGCATGCTGCTCTTCAGAAAGTTCCAATGATGCATATGCCTTTATGGGCATATCTCAGGTACAAAACTGTTTGTTTGGATGTCATGTGAAATATAATGAACTTAAAGAGGAATATGATATATTGAAACCAAAATATAATGAATGTTATAAAGATCTTATATCATATAAGGAAGGTTTAAAACTTGTAGAGAGTCAAAAAGTTTGGTTTCAGAAAAATCAAATTGCCTTTGAGCAAGAAATTAAATATTTAAATCAGGAATTAAAAATTGCTCAAGATAAGGCTACTTACACTACAACTTTAAATGCTAAATTAGAATCAGAAAAGAAAGAGCTTCAGGAGAAACTAGATAAAGAAATTGCTCTACATAACCAATGGTTAGTTTCTGGTAATGATCTAGCAAGAAGTTTGTATAACTGTCAAACTGTAAATTCTGGTTTAGGATTAGGCTTTAAAAAATATGTAGGTTTAGAGGCTAGAGATGACAGTAGAAAAACTACAAAAGCAGGACTAGAACACTATGTGAAAGAAGGTGACTTACATGCTGTCCTTGGTCCCATTAGAGGAGAACATATGCCTACTACCTCTACCTCTGACTTTGATGGATCACACCATCTATATGGCAAGAAGTCCACTGACTTACCTGACCCTGTTACTAATTCTGTTGACTCTGTCTCTTGCAGTGACAAGTCTTCTGATCAAGGGTCAACTGCCTATGAGAGCTGTGATTCAAATGACAAGTCTGACCTTCCCAAGACCTCACCCAAGACCTCTCCAATGCTATCACCCAAGTTACCTTGCAAGTCTTCAAGAGAAGCTGCTGATGAATCCACTTCAGCAACAGTTCCTGCTAAAGACTTGTCTTTTAATTCTTTGCAAAACAATAATGTTGATTCTGTTTCAAACAATTCTTGTCATGTTTCTGATTTTAATGCTATCAATAGGACATCATTTTCTTTACATAAATCTTCTAAACATAAGAAATGCTTTGTGTGTGGTAGCAAGTTTCATTTAATAAAGGATTGTACTTTTCATGAGCAAAGAATGGGTGCATATGCTAAGAAACCTAGGCAGCAGTGGACACATGTTGATCATATACCACCATATGTCCCAAAGGCAACCAAGTCTACCAGCAGATCCCAAACTGCTGATCCATCAGTTTCTGCTGATAAATCAGTTCCTGCTGACAGAACTTCTCCTTCTTTCAGAAAGAGAAAAGTTGCAAAACCATTCTATAAACCTAACTTTCCTACTTATAAGAATGTTTATTGGCATGGTTTTTATCATCCTATGTCTATGGGTTGGGGGCACCATGGGAAACTGCTGTTAAGCCCTCAGCAGGTTGGTCTTGGAACACTGTTAGATCTGATATAAGGAATAGCTCCAAGACCAATTGTGGATCTTATTCATCTACATGGCCTTCTTATTATGATCCACAGGGCAGGCTCAAGTCAGTAATGGCTTGAGTCTCCAAAGTGTACTAATTCTTTGTATATTTTCTGTTGTTGTTGTAGCNAGTGACTCTGGCAACACTAGTCATCCCACAGCTTTGCTCACTATGGATGATCATATTGATTGGAAGCAGCATGAGAGGAGTGATGATGCTGATCAGAAAGGAATGCTGGCATGCTGCTCTTCAGAAAATTCCAATGATGCATATGCCTTTATGGGCATATCTCAGGTACAAAACTGTTTGTTTGGATGTCATGTGAAATATAATGAACTTAAAGAGGAATATGATATATTGAAACCAAAATATAATGAATGTTATAAAGATCTTATATCATATAAGGAAGGTTTAAAACTTGTAAAGAGTCAAAAAGTTTGGTTTCAGAAAAATCAAGTTGCCTATGAGCAAGAAATTAAATATTTAAATCAGGAATTAAAAATTGCTCAAGATAAGGCTACTTACACTACAACTTTAAATGCTAAATTAGAATCAGAAAAGAAAGAGCTTCAGGAGAAACTAGATAAAGAAATCGCTCTACATAACCAATGGTTAGTTTCTGGTAATGATCTAGCAAGTTGTTTGTATAACTCTCAAACTGTAAATTCTAGTTTAGGATTAGGCTTTAAAAAATATGTAGGTTTAGAGGCTAGAGATGACAGTAGAAAAACTACAAAAGCAGGACTAGAACACTATGTGAAAGAAGGTGACTTACATGCTGTCCCTGGTCCCATTAGAGGAGAACATATGCCTACTACCTCTACCTCTGACTTTGATGGATCACACCATCTATATGGCAAGAAGTCCACTGACTTATCTGACCCTGTTACTAATACTGTTGACTCTGTCTCTTGCAGTGGCAAGTCTTCTGATCAAGGATCAACTGCCTATGAAAGCTGTGATTCAAATGACAAGTCTGACCTTCCCAAGACCTCACCCAAGACCTCTCCAATGCTATCACCCAAGTTACCTTGCAAGTCTTCAAGAGAAGCTGCTGATGAATCTACTTCAGCAACAGTTCATGCTGAAGACTTGTCTTTTAATTCTTTGCAAAACAATAATGTTGATTCTGTTTCAAACAATTCTTGTCATGTTTCTGGTTTTAATGCTATCAATAGGACATCATTTTCTTTACATAAATCTTCTATGTGTGGTAGCAAGTTTCATTTAATAAAGGATTGTACTTTACATGAGCAAAGAATGGGTACATATGCTAAGAAACCTAGGCAGCAGTGGACACATGTTGATCATACACCACCATATATCCCAAAGGCAACTAAGTCTACCAGCAGATCCCAAACTGCTGATCCATCAGTTTCTGCTGATAAATCAGTTCCTGCTGACAGACCTTCTCCTTCTTTCAGAAAGAGAAAAGTTGCAAAACCATTCTATAAACCTAACTTTCCTACTTATAAGAATGTTTATTGGCCTGGTTTTTATCATCCTATGTCTATGGGTTGGGGGCACCATGGGAAACTGCTGTTAAGCCCTCAGCAGGTTGGTCTTGGAACACTGTTAGATCTGATATAGGGAATAGCTCCAAGACCAATTGTGGATCTTATTCATCTACATGGCCTTCTTATTATGATCCACAGGGCAGGCTCAAGCCAGTAATGGCTTGAGTCTCCAAAGTGTACTAATTCTTTGTATAATTCATGTTGTTGTTGTAGCTTCATCCATTACTTAGCAAAGAAGTTGGAATAGTAAATAGTGGTTGTTCTAGAAGTATGTCAGGCAACAAAGATAGAATGATCAACTTTGTTCCTTTACAAGGTGGAGGCAATGTGACCTTTGGTGGAGGAAATGGTAGAATTACAGGGAAAGGCACAATTAGAACACCAATGCTAGATTTTGAGAATGTGTATTATGTGAAGGAACTTCAGCAGTTTAACTTGTTCTCAGTATCACAAATTTGTGACAAAAAGAACAAAGTTTTCTTCACTGAGGATGAATGTCTTGTGCTCAATAAAGACTTAAAACATCCAGAAGATACTTCAATTCTGCTGAGAGTGCCCAGAACTGATAACTTGTATACCTTCAACATGAATGAGGTTCTACCTGAAGGTGATCTAGCATGTTTGGTGGCTAAAGCTACTCTTAGTGAATCTACCAAGTGGCACAGGAGGATGGCTCATGTGAACTTCAAGACTATTAACAAGCTGTCTAAGCTTGGTTTGGTACAAGGGCTTCCTTCTAAGATCTTCACCAATGAGCATAATTGCATTGCTTGCAACAAAGGGAAGCAGCACAGGGCTTCTTACAAAGTCATAACAGCTGTCAGTAACATCACAGAACCACTTCAGCTACTTCATATGGACCTTTTTGGTCCTACTCAAGTAAGAAGTATTGATCACAAGTACTTCTTTNTAAAGGTGATCTAGCATGTTTGGTGGCTAAAGCTACTCTTAGTGAATCTACCAAGTGGCACATGAGGATGGCGCATGTGAACTTCAAGACTATTAACAAGCTGTCTAAGCTTGGTTTGGTACAAGGGCTTCCCTCTAAGATCTTTACCAATGAGCATAATTGCATCGCTTGCAACAAAGGGAAGCAGCACAGGGCTTCTTACAAAGCCATAACAGCTGTCAGTAACATCACAGAACCACTTCAGCTACTTCATATGGACCTTTTTGGTCCTACTCAAGTAAGAAGTATTGATCACAAGTACTTCTGTTTGGTAATAACTGATGACTATAGCAGGTTTTGTTGGGTATTCTTTTTAAAAACTAAAGATGAAACATCTCCAATTTTAAAAGATTTTGTTACCTTAGTAGAAAACCAGCTAAACAAAAAGGTTAAAGGGATAAGGTGTGATAATGGGACAGAATTTAAAAATGTGGTGTTAATAGACCTTTGTAACTCTAAGGGGATTAAAAGGGACTATAGTAACCCAAGAACACCATAACAAAATGGGGTTGCTGAAAGAAAGAATAGGACTTTAATTGAGGCTGCAAGATCCATGCTTGCAGATTCTAAATTACCCACTATGTTTTGGACTGAAGCAGTTTGCACTGCTTGCTATGTCTTGAACAGGGTGTCAATCACAAAGCCTCATAATAAGAAACCTTCTGAACTTCTCACTGGGAAGGTTCCATCTGTCCACTACCTAAGACCTTTTGGCTGTCATGTAACTATTTTGAATACCAGTGATCCACTTGGGAAATTTGATGGTAAAGCTGATGAGGGTTATATTGTGGGGTACTCAGCTCATAGTAAGGCCTATAGAGTGTATAATCTAAATTCTAAGAAAATAGAGGAAACCCTAAATCTAAGATACCTAGAAGAAATAACAAATATACAGGGTCAAGGTCATGCTTGGTATTTTGACTTGGACTATCTAACTGATTACTTGGGGTATACTAGATTTGCTGCTAACCAATCTGCAGGTACACAAGCTGATTCTACTGACAATGCAGGTGTTCCAGCTGATGACTTAGAGGATGAGTCTGATAGTGATGAGCTAACTTTTGTTGTCCCTTCTTTTCCTACTAACACTTTTGCAGGCACTGATGCAAATGATACTTCTGAAAATGTTGAAGATTGGTCATACTATGCAGAAGATCTGGCNGAAAATAGAGGAGACCCTAAATCTAAGATACCTAGAAGAAATCACAAATATTCAGGGTCAAGGTCATGCTTGGTATTTTAACTTGGACTATCTAACTGATTACTTGGGGTATACTAGATTTGCTGCTAACCAATCTGCAGGTACACAAGCTGATTCTACTGACAATGCAGGTGTTCCAGCTGATGACTCAGAGGATGAGTCTGATAGTGATGAGCTAACTTTTGTTGTCCCTTCTTTTCCTACTAACACTTTTGCAGGCACTAATGCAAATGATACTTCTGAAAATGTTGAAGATGGGTCACACTATCCAGAAGATCTGGCTAGGTTGCAGACACAGCTGCTACACAAGAGGCTATGAAGCTTCATAACCAGCTACATAATGATGCTGAAGAACTTCTGAGACATTCAGCTGATGCAATCAGTGGAAACATGGAAACTGCTGACAGTCCTGCTGAAGGCATTTCTGTTTCCACTGACCACTCCAATTCTGCTGATGTCCCAGATCCAGCTACACCCATTTCTGCTCGTGTTTTCACTGACTTTGGAGAACCCTATACANAGCTGATGCAATCAGTGGAAACATGGAAACTGCTGACAGTCCTGCTGAAGGCATTTCAGTTTCCACTGACCACACCAATTCTGCTGATGTCCCAGATCCAGCTACACCCATTTCTGCTCGTGCTTCCACTGACTTTGGAGAACCCTATACGAGATTTCCAAGTCCTTCTGATCTTGGTAATCATACACCCAAAGCAGGCATCTTCAGCTCTTCCTCTTATGATACTGATTTTGCTCAAATCTCATCCAATGGAGAATATTCTTGGGGATCCTCAAGACCCTGTCAGAACTAGAAGCAAAGTGAAGAAAACTAAGTATGGAGAGGTTGCATTTATCTCTTATGTATCCCAGCAGCAGAGAGACAATCACACAGACTTTCAACATTGTCTGGTTGCTTGTTTTCTCTCCCAAATGGAACCAACCAGTGTCCCCATAGCTCTAGCTGATTCAAGTTGGCTTGAGGCAATGCAAGAGGAGATGCAACAATTCAAGAATCAGCAGGTTTGGATATTGGTACCTCTACCAGATGGGAAATATGCAATTGGGACAAAGTGGATTTTGAAAAACAAAAGAGATGCAAGGGGTATAGTGATCAAGAACAAGGCAAGATTGGTAGCTCAGGGTTCAGACAAGAAGAGGGGATCGNAGTATTCATCACATCAGCAGCAATGAGAAACTGCTGTTAAGCCCTCAGCAGGTTGGTCTTGGAACACTGTTAGATCTGATATTGGGAATAGCTCCAAGACCAATTGTGGATCTTATTCACCTACATGGCCTTCTCATTATGATCCACAGGGCAGGCTCAAGCCAGTAATGGTTTGAGTCTCCAAAGTGTACTAATTCTTTGTATATTTTCTGTTGTTGTTGTAGCTTCATCCATTACTTAGCAAAGAAGTTGGAATAGTATATAGTGGCTGTTCTAGAAGTATGCAGAAGATCTGGCTAGGTTGCAGACACAGGAGTATGCTGCTACACAAGAGGCTATGAAGCTTCTTAACCAGCTACATAATGATGCTGAAGAACTTCTGAGACATTCAGCTGATGCAATCAGTAGAAACATGGAAACTGCTGACAGTCCTCCTGAAGGCATTTCTGTTTCCACTGACCACACCAATTCTGCTGATGTCCCAGATCCAGCTACACCCATTTCTGCTCGTGTTTCCACTGACTTTGGAGAACCCTATACAAGATTTCCAAGTCCTTCTGATCTTGGTAATCATACACCCAAAGCAGGCATCTTCAGCTCTTCCTCTTATGATACTGATTTTGCCCCCACACTCACCAATCTTGACACCTCAATCACTGTCAACCCCAATGCTACTACAAGGATTCACAAATCTCATCCAATGGAGAATATTCTTGGGGATCCTCAAGATCCTGTCAGAACTAGAAGTAAAGTGAAGAAAACTAAGTATGTAGAGGTTGCATTTATCTCTTATGTATCCCAGCAGCAGCGAGACAATCACACAGATTTTCATCANAGACACAGGAGTATGCTGCTACACAAGAGGCTATGAAGCTTCATAACCAGCTACATAATGATGCTGAAGAACTTCTGAGACGTTCAGCTGATGCAATCAGTGGAAACATGGAAACTGCTGACAGTCCTGCTGAAGGCATTTCTGTTTCCACTGACCACACCAATTCTGCTGATGTCCCAGATCCAGCTACACCCATTTCTGCTCGTGCTTCCACTGACTTTGGAGAACCCTTTACAAGATTTCCAAGTCCTTCTGATCTTGGTAATCATACACCCAAAGCAGGCATCTTCAGCTCTTCCTCTTATGATACTGATTTTGCTCCCACACTCACCAATCTTGACACCTCAATCACTGTCAACCCCAATGCTACTACAAGGATTCACAAATCTCATCCAATGGAGAATATTCTTGGGGATCCTCAAGATCCTGTCAGAACTAGAAGCAAAGTGAAGAAAACTAAGTATGGAGAGGTTGCATTTATCTCTTATGTATCCCAGCAGCAGAGAGACAATCACACAGACTTTCAACATTGTCTGGTTGCTTGTTTTCTCTCCCAAATGGAACCAACCAGTGTCCCCATAGCTCTAGCTGATTCAAGTTGGCTTGAGGCAATGCAAGAGGAGATGCAACAATTCAAGAATCAGCAGGTTTGGATATTGGTACCTCTACCAGATGGGAAATATGCAATTGGGACAAAGTGGATTTTGAAAAACAAAAGAGATGCAAGGGGTATAGTGATCAAGAACAAGGCAAGATTGGTAGCTCAGGGGTTCAGACAAGAAGAGGGGATTGATTATGATGAAGTATTTGCACCTGTTGCTAGAGTAGAGGCCATAAGGATTTTCTTGGCCTATGCATCTTACATGGGTTTTACTGTCTATCAGATGGATGTAAAAGGTGCATTTCTGTATGGTGAGATTGAAGAAGACGTATATGTCACTCAACCCAAAGGTTTTGAAGATCCTGAGCATCCTGACTATGTGTATAAGGTGGTCAAAGCTCTTTATGGCTTACATCAGGCCAAGGGCATGGTATGTAAGGCTGTCTCAGTTTCTGCTGAAGCATGGCTACAGAAGGGGTGCCATTGATAAAACACTCTTTCTTAAGAAGGACTCTAGGGAAATCATCCTTGTGCAGGTGTATGTTGATGATATCATCTTTGGGTCCACAAAGGAGGCTTGGTGCAGGGAATTTGAAGATTTGATGAAGGGTGAATTCCAAATGAGTGCCATGGGAGAACTTACTTTCTTTTTGGGATTACAGGTTCAGCAGAAACCAGAGGGTATATTTATCAATCAAGATAAATATGTGAAGGACATTCTAAAGAAGTTTGGTATGGAAAGTGTCAGGACTGGGGCAACACCTTATGAAGCTCCTAAATTAAAGACTAATAATGAACCAGATCCAGCTGTGAATGTTCATCTCTACAGATCTATGATTGGTTCCTTAATGTATTTGACAGCTTCAAGGCCTGACATTACATTTCCTGTGAGTGCTTGTTCTAGGCATCAAGTTACCCCTCTCACCTCACACTTGAATGCAGTCAAGAAGATTTTTAAATATCTTAAAGGCCAGCCACATCTTGGTCTTTGGTATCCTAAAGAATCACCTTTCAAGTTGGAGGTTTATAGTGACAGTGACTATGCTGGTGCAAATTTGGATAGAAGGTCCACAACTGGAGGTTGCCAATTTCTTGGAAGAAGATTAATTTCTTGGCAATGCAAGAAACAAACCATTGTTGCTACCTCATCTACTGAAGCAGAATATGTTGCTGCTGCCAACTGTTGTGGGCAGATACTTTGGATTCAAAACCAATTATTGGATTATGGGTTCAACTTCATGAATACCACTATCTATATTGATGATCAAAGTACTATCTGTATTGTTAAAAATCCAGTTTTTCACAATAGAACAAAGCACATTGAGATTAGACACCACTTTATAAGAGATGCTTTTAAGAAACATTTAATAAAAGTGGCTAAGATTCACACAGATGATAATGTGGCAGATTTATTAACTAAANTACTTTGGATTCAAAACCAATTATTGGATTATGGGTTCAACTTCATGAATACCACTATCTATATTGATAATCAAAGTACTATCTGTATTGTTAAAAATCCAGTTTTTCACAATAGAACAAAACACATTGAGATTGGACACCACTTTATAAGAGATGCTTATGAGAAACATTTAATAAAAGTGGCTAAGATTCACACAGATGATAATGTGGCAGATTTATTAACTAAAACTTTTGATGGACCTAGGTTTAATCACTTAGTTGTCCACATAGGGATGGTTAACCCTTAAATGCACAGTTTGAGGGGAGGCATAAGCCTCAGGGGAGGCATATGCCTCAGGGGAGGATTGATTGTTGTTGTAAAACTGTATACTATTTAGATTTCTAACACTAACCATCTAATGTGTGTAAAAACATGTTAGTTTGTATATTTGGTTTGCTTTTGTATGTCTGTTTTGCAGGTTGCAGTTCTGTGTGGTTGATTACATTTGCTAAAATTATTTGGCTGCTTGAACAAGTTCTGTTGATCTACTGATTGTTGCCAATGAAGAAGTACTTGTAAATACTGATACAAGGAATTCTACTGAAGTGTTATTTCTACTGAAGTGTTAATTCTACTGAAGTGTTATTTCTGCTGAAGTGTTATTTCTGCTGAAGTGTTACAAGTGCTAACTGTTAGTTTCTACTGAAGTGAAATACATGTGTATAACATTGTTTCTACTGAAGTATAAATCAAATGCAACAAAGNATTCCAGCAGCAGAGAGACAATCACACAGACTTTCAACATTGTCTGGTTGCTTGTTTTCTCTCCCAAATGGAACCAACCAGTGTCCCCATAGCTCTAGCTGATTCAAGTTGGCTTGAGGCAATGCAAGAGGAGATGCAACAATTCAAGAATCAGCAGGTTTGGATATTGGTACCTCTACCAGATGGGAAATATGCAATTGGGACAAAGTGGATTTTGAAAAACAAAAGAGATGCAAGGGGTATAGTGATCAAGAACAAGGCAAGATTGGTAGCTCAGGGGTTCAGACAAGAAGAGGGGATTGATTATGATGAAGTATTTGCACCTGTTGCTAGAGTAGAGGCCATAAGGATTTTCTTGGCCTATGCATCTTACATGGGTTTTACTGTCTATCAGATGGATGTAAAAGGTGCGTTTCTGTATGGTGAGATTGAAGAAGAGGTATATGTCACTCAACCCAAAGGTTTTGAAGATCCTGATCATCCTGACTATGTGTATAAGGTGGTCAAAGCTCTTTATGGCTTACATCAGGCCCCAAGGGCTTGGTATGCAAGGCTGTCTCAGTTTCTGCTGAAGCATGGCTACAGAAGGGGTGCCATTGATAAAACACTCTTTCTTAAGAAGGACTCTAGGGACATCATCCTTGTGCAGGTGTATGTTGATGATATCATCTTTGGGTCCACAAAGGAGGCTTGGTGCAGGGAATTTGAAGATTTAATGAAGGGTGAATTCCAAATGAGTGCCATGGGAGAGCTTACTTTCTTTTTGGGATTACAGGTTCAGCAGAAACCATAGGGTATATTTATCAATCAAGATAAATATGTGAAGGACATTCTAAAGAAGTTTGGTATGGAAAGTGTCAGGACTGCCACAACACCTTATGAAGCTCCTAAATTAAAGACTAATAATGAACCAGATCCAGCTGTGAATGTTCATCTCTACAGATCTATGATTGGTTCCTTAATGTATTTGACAGCTTCAAGGCCTGACATTACATTTGCTGTGAGTGCTTGTTCTAGGCATCAAGTTACCCCTCTCACCTCACACTTGAATGCAGTCAAGAAGATTTTTAAATATCCTAAAGGCCAGCCACATCTTGGTCTTTGGTATCCTAAAGAATCACCTTTCAAGTTGGAGGCTTATAGTGACAGTGACTATGCTGGTGCAAATTTGGATAGAAGGTCCACAACTGGAGGTTGCCAATTTCTTGGAAGAAGGTTAATTTCTTGGCAATGCAAGAAAGAAACCATTGTTGCTACCTCATCTACTGAAGCAGAATATGTTGCTGCTGCCAACTGTTGTGGGCAGGTACTTTGGATTCAAAACCAATTATTGGATTATGGGTTCAACTTCATGAATACCACTATCTATATTGATAATCAAAGTACTATCTGTATTGTTAAAAATCCAGTTTTTCACAATAGAACAAAGCACATTGAGATTAGACACCACTTTATAAGAGATGCTTATGAGAAACATTTAATAAAAGTGGCTAAGATTCACACAGATGAAAATGTGGCAGATTTATTAACTAAAGCTTTTGATGGACCTAGGTTTAATCACTTAGTTGTCCACATTGGGATGGTTAACCCTTAAATGCACAGTTTGAGGGGAGGCATAAGCCTCAGGGGAGGCATATGCCTC